>JACXGI010004652.1:0-52194 GCA_016801175.1 Esox masquinongy | reverse complement strand
ATGGTGTTTTCTGTTTGCTCATAGTTTTCTTTACCTTTACCGGTGCAACACGATCCATGACATTCAATATTTTGGCATTAAAATTATCCAGGAGTACATCAACTGACTCAGCACTTATTGTTGGAGAGATAGCTATGGCTTCCATAAACTGAGCTTTGGTACTCTCATTAATGTACCTTTTCTTAACAGAAACAGAGTTAACTGGAACATTCGGGGTGATAAGTGATTCAAAAAAGACACAGAAATGATCAGACAGGGCCATGTCTTTAACCATGACAGAGGAAATATCGAGACCTTTAGAGATAACCAGATCTAGAATGTGGCCTCGAGTGTGTGTACGCTCTTTCACATGTTGAATGAGATCAAAAGTGTCAAGTAGTGCAAAAAGTTCTTTGGCATTGTTGTCTGTACTATTATCTATGTGGATGTTAAAATCCCCTGTAATAATAAACAAGTCATAATCAACTGATATAACAGATAGTAGTTCACTAAAATCATCAATAAAATTTGCAGAATATCGTGGCGGTCTGTAAATGGTTAAAAATAAAATTTTGGGGGTACCCTTCAATGTAAAACAGAGGTATTCAAAAGAAATAAAATTACCTAGTGCATTTTCTTTGCACTGGAGTGTATCTTTGAATAGGGCAGCCACTCCTCCTTTCCTACCATTTCGACACGTATTCATATAGCCACATTTTTCAGGTGCTGTCTCTTTAAGAATGGCAGCACTACAGTCTTCTGTTAGCCACGTTTCAGTGAGAAACATAAAATCTAGGTTGTGGGATATTATAATGTCATTTACCAAGAATTATTTGTTGGCGAGAGATCTGATATTAAGTAAAGCCAGCTTAATAGATTTAATAGGGTTTCCTGGACTAGTAGGTTGACATGTTACAGTTAACAGATTAGACAAGTTTACTTTATAGGTTGCATGCTCACGATTCCTTCTATTTCTAATCAACACAGGAATAGAGATACTGGGTCCTAGCTTGTACTCAAAACAGTCGGCATTGCTATTTTCACAATAGCAGGGACTCGAAGCACATCACCGAGTATATTCTGTGCTCTGTGGAAATAAAGGACAAGGTTGTTGACGATGTGGCAGTTGTCTAAGCATTCGTTTTACACGGGGGGAGGAGTGGGAGCTCTGCTCTCTTTGGTTAGAACTAGCTCCCTGATTGGTGAGTGTGGTGGAGGGGGGAGGGTGAGTGTGGTAGAGGGGGAGAAGGGGAGTGTGATAGCTGTGTTATCGTCTCATTCAGCCGTTCGCTCTGAAATTGCTCTGATCTGTTCACCAGTTTTGACTTCTATCAAGTATAGGGAAATCTTTAGAGTTCTCTAGCCTTAGGTTAGCCTGTTTTGCTATGTTAGCATTAGCATTTGTTGATTCACCTACCGGACAGGACCCACAGTCTGACCGGAGGAGCGCTCTGGTGACTAAATCTTCTAAGCGGTTGATCCGTTCCTCCAACAGCTGTCTTAGCTCCTCCATCATAAAAAATCACTCAAAAATACAAAAGAACTATGCTGAGCTCCTCTTTTAAAAATTACATAAAATTTTAAAAATATGATTAAAACAATTATAGAACAAAAATGAAACAAATGTAAAAGATTTAAAGAAGATTAAAAGGAAATTAAAAAGTAAGAAAAGAAAGAAAGGTTGGCAAAAGGCAGGAAGCAGGAGAGTTGCGTTATGCGACTAACAGGCATGAAAGCAGAGGGCAGATCAAGAAGAATTCAAGAAGAATTCTGCTGGCGTTTTCTGTGTAGTGCTATGTGGAGTGTTCCTGTAACTGAACAGGAAATTGGCAATGCAATGCTGTAAGCTTTTGCACCCTGATTGTTTGATTTTTACCAAAGCTCGTTTGAAATTCTGAACTAACCTCTCTGCTAATCCATTTGAAGCAGGGTGGTATGCAGCTGAGCTGGTGTGTTTTACTGCATTCAGTTTCAGAAACTCCTGGAACTCTGCTGAGGTAAATCGAGGTCCATTATTGGTTACGATCTCCTCAGGCAGACCATTTGAAGCAAACAGATCCCTGAGCACTTCAATAGCAGTAGTAGTAGTAGGCATGTACACCACTTCTGGCTATCTTTAATAGGCATTAATCAATAAGAGAAAACTCTGCTTGTCTTTTTCTGCAAAGTTTAGATGCAATCTCTTCCACTAAATTTCCCATTTCCATGTATGCACAGGTCCCTGTGCAGGCGTGCTGTATTGACTTTGACAGACATCACACAGACTGACCTCAGTTTCAATGTTTTCATCAGGTTTAAGCCACCAAAAATAACTCCTGGACAAATATTTCATTTTCATTATCCGCCAGTGATCCTCATGCAGCTTTACTAGTCATCTGCCTTGTAGTGTTGGAGGGATCACTACTCTGTATGCCCACAAAATGCATTCAGTTTTCACAGACAGAGATTCTTATACAACCAACAGACTTGGATACACACAATCGGAGCAGCCCATTCACTATAATTAACAGGAGATATGATGCCTTCTGACTCCAGTTTTGTTAGTTGTTGCTCTACTGCTTCTTTAACTGCATACAGTACGGTTTTGGGCTTACAGAATGTTGGTACAGCCTTTAATTTCTGGCACTAAACCCAAATCTGGCTCAAAAACAGATGCAAACTCGTTGTATAGTAGGGATGGGGGAAAAATCGATACAGTGTAGTATCGATTAATATTATTTTGACAATCTTTGTTTGGATTTTCAAGCAGTTAAAAGCAGCTATATTATTTTTATTCGGGCAGCTTTCTAGAATGCTATCTCAGTTTTAGAAAGCTATTTCCACTACAAAACATTGTCGACACCAACGCCATTCGAGCTGCGCACTTTTTAATCAAAGGTATGAGATTGCTATGGATTCAACAACATTGCAGGGAAGAAAGAACTAGAGATGTCTAATGCTGCGTGTAAATCGTGTCGCACAAAAATCAAGTAGGCCTACCTGGGTAATATCACCAACTTGAGGGCACGTCTCACGCGACATCATTCGGAGTTGAGCGTTACGACAGCAGTGGATGTATTTAAACCACATAGACCCCAGGTGTTGGTCATTCAGACTAGCCTGAGTAAACCTACGTGTACATTACAAAACATGTCGGATTCTACAGTGGTCAACATTGGGTTTGAAACACCGGTGAAGGTTCACAGCTTAACCGCTGCACAGCAAGTTGGCAAGAGAATACATTTAGGTGGCAATGACACGATGAAGATGCCACCCCCTAAGAAACCGATGCAGCGTTTAGCTCAAATTCATCAACCACACCAGGATATGTTAGCGCTGGAAACTGGAAGATGGACGAATTGGTGGATATATTTTCAACCCTGAGATACCAGAAGTCGCATTTTATGAATTGTCCGAAGGCGAGGTGTTTAAACATGGTTTGACTGATCAAATGACTTTAGTGCTAATTTATGTAGCAAAATGTACAAATGCCTTGCACCACAGGTTTTAAAGATCATCAAAGCAACATTGGGTATGATCCTGGAAAACGTTGTTGCAGTTATTCTCCACAAAGCATGCATCGGATGTGAAGTGGACCACCCGAGCCAGAGAAGACATTCTTGTCTCGACCCGCCTGATTATTTTTTTGAGACCCATTATGATGACATTGTGGAGACAGTTTTAACACTGCAACTGAAACGTGCTGGTCAAGGCTTTGAATGCATGTAGTTTTCAAGCACAGCTAACTGAAATTCATGTGGCAGCTAAGAACTTTCTGCACAAACTCAACTCGGAGTTGTACATGAAACAGAGATTGAGTGAGAATAGGAATGAATACATGGATAAATTTAATGTGGAAGCTGTGTGCAAAGTAGTTGAGTCTTGGTGCAGCAAAACCAAAGAGTCTGTTTCAACAAAAATCTGAATGTTTGTGTCTCTTTTCTGAAATTCCTGGACATTGTGTAACTCCAAAGACTTGAATAAAACAATGCTAAACACGTATTACTTCTCATTATTGACCCAATGCTCTAAGATGTCTGAACAGGTTATGAAAAGTATTTACTACGACCCGTCAAAACCCAGTGCTTACGTGGGTAGAGAGGGTTTGAAAAGAGCGTACTTGGAGAAAACTGGGGAGATCCTCAAAAATGGTGTGGCAAATGATTGGCTATTGGCCCAGGATACATACATGCAACACAGGCCTGTAGATATTAATTTTCAAAGAAATAGAGTAATTGTTCATGAGATAAATTCACAATTTCATCTGGATTTTGTCGACATGAGTGCTTATAGTGTGGAAAACGATAACATGAAATGTATGTTAACATGCATAGATGCATTAAGTAAATACGCCTAGGTTTGTGTGTTGAGAAATAAAAGCGTTATCGAGGTAAAGCATGCATTTGAAGACATTAAAAGAAGGAAGAACCCCCAAAAAAGTTCAAACGGACAAGGGGAAGGAGTTTATTTAATTCACATTTTGAATTGTTAATGAAGAAGTACAACATAAAACATTTTGCTACAGGAAATGATGTCAAAGCAAGCATTGTTGAGAGATTTAATAACACAATTAAATCACAAATGTGGTGGTATCTCACGGCTTCCAACACACATCGTTATGTTGATGTGATTCAAGATTTGGTTCGTGGTTACAACCACAGCTACCATCAGTCTATTAAGATTAAGCCTGTTGACATTTGTGAAGAAAATGTTAGACTAGTTCTCAAGAATCTGTATGGTACAACAAAGAGAAATGTGACAGATTTCCTAAATGGGGTCCTATTGCAAAATTTGAGTTTGGCTTTTTATTTTATTTTATTGAGGTCCAGATTCAGAGCTTTGTAATGGTATATAATAATCTGCTCTACTTAGTTCTGAGAAAAGAGGCTTGAAAGATTCACACTTGCCAGAGAGTTGGTCTCTGTCCATTACGTCCATTGAGCGTAGTTCACACTCTTTTAGGTCTTAACCCCACCAAGCTATTTATGTATTCAAATGGGGACACTCTGGCCTTGTGCTAAATTGGTCTGGTTGGTCACATACTATATCAAACCAAATAAAATAAAATAAAAAAATATTCACATGGACTTGATGCATCAGGTATAAACGGTACAGTGAAAGTAAAGTAACTTAGCAGCAGGATTCAAAATAAATAGTAGCAGCAATGTAAGTGCAGATAGTTGGAGTGCAGGTGGACAGCCACTGAGCGGTTATAGGGTTATAGATTAGGCATAATCACTCACACCTGGATGAATGACCGGTCAATCACGTAGCTTATTATCAAACTAAGTGACTTGCTCAGTTTTGTGAAGACTATGCAAACAAAATAGCTAAGCAAAATCACACACACTGCAAAAAATGTTGCCAATGGAACAATACAATTTAACCATATTTGAGGAGATATTTGCTTGAAATAAGTGAAATAATCTGCCAATGGAACAAAAAAAATGACATGATATTCAAGGCATATTTTCTAAAAACAAGCGGTATAATCTAGTTTGTTAAGAAAAATATACCACATTTTAAGGATGGTAGGGTTTCTAACCTGAAAATAAGATAAATATACTTGATAAGCCATATTTTTTGCAGTGCACAAGCTAGAAACCAGGAAATGTTAGCTAGCTGGTAAGTTAATGTTGTTACCTAGCTAGCTAACATTAACAGTAACGTCAGTTACTGTGCAAACATAATAGCTAAGCATAATCACACAATCCAGAAACCAGGAAATGTTAGCTAGCTGGTAAGTTAATGTTGTTACCTAGTTAGCTAACGTTAACAGTAACGTCAGTAGCTATAGCTAGATAACTAGCAATACAAACGACTTTGACAACTTTTTGAAAAGGAATTATCTGTAGCTAGTTTGCAAACATTATGCTTACAGTCTGCCGCGGAATGTTTCGCAGCAGACTGAAAAAAATATATGTTCTCTGATTACATACAAAGTCCTTTGCTGTTTGCGTTTAGTCTGTTGACCTTGGTTACAACACGTCTTTTCGCTGTTGTTCACATTCAAGGTGTTCAGTATTCCAAGAATCTATGCATCTTTCATTGTTGCTATCATAACTGCCATGGTTGTTCTTTTCTTGTTAATGTAATCTATGGACTGTTGTTTCATACAAGAGGAGCTAGCATTTTCTTTCTACTATTGGCACTGCAATGAAATGCCTCAATTTTGCCTGAACGTTTTGAATAGTTTCAAAATCTGGGACTTCCTCATCGTCGTACGATTCATCTTCTGAGTCATGGCATCATTGTACTCCAGAAAGTAGTATCTCACAATTTCAGATTTATTGATAACACCAGCAAAATTCAGGGCAGCTGTCACGCCCTCCACATCCACCTCCTCCTAGTCCGTGCCAGGCCCTCCTTCTCTCCTGTTTGTGTCTGTGTATGTTTGGGCGCCAGCTCCAGGCTCCTGCGATCCAGTTCCTGGTTTCCTCTACATCTTCACTACTCCTCCTCAAGTCTCCACACCTGCGGTTCATCTCTCTATCAGCTTGCAGTTAAATACCCTGGTTTCCCGCCCGCTCATCGCCAGATCATTGTTGTTCACTACCCAGTAGTAACGTTCATGGCCGCTCTGTACTTTTATTCAGAGTAAACCTGTTTGAGTTGTTGTTCCTTGCTAACGTTATTCTCCTCTGTTCAGAGATCCACCATATCCTACCTACAAACTTGTCTGCCTGCCTGCCAGCCAGCCTGTCTGCTCTGCCCACGCTGCCTGCCTATCCCGGATCCTTGTCTGCCTTGCCCTGCCTACCCCACCTACCTGCCCAGCCCTTACCCCTCTGGCCTACCCCACTACCCTGCCTGTCTTGACCTGCCTACCTCGCCTACCAGCCCAGCCCTTACCCCTCCGGCCTACTCCGCTACCCTGCCTTCCTTGGCCTATCTACGCCAACTACCAGCCCAGCCCTTACCCGGCCTTGCCTCAGTCCTTTACCCTCATTGAACACCCTTGGGTTTCGTTGCTTGTGTCTGGTGTTGTGCGCTTGGGTCCACTAGAGGTAGCTCCCGTAACAGCAGCGATGTGATTCACAGCTGTAGCAATGTGATCGCAGTTGTCCATTCTTGAAAATCCCGGGATCACAATGATTTACTGACCAAGCAGTCGCATTATGACAAAAGCCGGTTATTTGACAGACCCATCAGAACTCAGTATGTCAGCATGTCCAGCCCCTTCATTATCTCAGCCAATGGAAGGAAAAGTCTTGTATTTTCCGCAGGTTAAACAAGGGTTTTAGTTTAAATTTAATTCATATTTACACTTTGCATACTAGTTTGCTATTAAGTCACATGAAATTTCACATCTTCAAGAAGCATAAAAGACAAAATGTCCCAGAACATGTTTTTCTTCTTAAAAACTGCTCTCCTGAAATGTAGTGACATGCGACATGCACCCCCGTTCAGGAATTCTGTCACAAATGGTAACCAAAGTTACAAGTTATGAGTTGGAGATACTGTGAGACTCTCAAAGTGGAGAGGGGCGTATATCAAGGGCTATGAAAAAGGGTACACAGATGAATATTTTACAATAACGGAATGCATTCCTAGGGTGCCACATGTATATAGAATAAAAGATTACGATGGTGATGTGATCGTTGGGACCTTTTATGCACAGGAATTATTGAAAATAATTGTGGCTAAGGATAAACCTCTTAAAGTGGAAGCAGTTCTGGGTGAGAAAGTACTGAAAGGAAAGAAAATGAGTCTTGTTAAACGGCTTGGTTGGCCTGAGAAATTCAACAGTTGGATAGCATCGGAAAAAGTCCTTGACCTACAAACAGAATAAAAACACTAGGATTTGTTGGACCACGTCATTTAGAGCGACTGCGATCAGCATGGGTGACGGCGGTTTCTACATAACATTGCCTAGTAACTCATCAAGGCATATCTATCCAAACAATTCGAGTTCGAGCTATACCACAAAATTTGCCAAAGGTATAGATTTGAAAGGTGATTGGGAAGTGTCTTTGATAGAATTCCAATACCCGCATACGTAGAAGACATGGGGTGAAAATGCATTTGAACTACATGACTCGAAACATGACAAAACCTGGAAATATGAACTCACCAACAGTTATTACATTGGCATAGGAAAACTAATGGCAGAGATACATTTTTTTTTAAAACCACATAGCGTATGGGTGGGGTATGATGAATTTAAAAATAGAATGTTTCTAAAAGGCGAGCCCTATTTTAGTTTAAAATTTAGTGCAAAGTTGGAACAGATATTAGGCTTAAAACCAGGCGAATGGTGGTACGACCCGTGGTACGCCCCATTCCCTGTAGATATTCTGGCAGGGTTTAACACCCTATATATCTACACAGATATAATTTATTATCAAAGAGTTGGGGACAGTCATCAGTCATGTCCCGCTGTTGAGAACTGTACATAGTACAGGGAAAAAAAAGAAAGTTGTCACAGTGACGTACAACAAGCCACATTACGTACCTCTTAGCAAGAGTCAGTTTAATGAGATCTGTATTGAAGTAAAATCTGATCAGAATCAGTTGGTTTTGTTTGTAGTGAGGAAGGTGATTGCAAAATTACACTTCAGACCAGTCAAACAACCTTTTAGACTATAAGCCTCAGAAACTCTACGATGATCCTCAAAGGTTTATTGAATACTATACAGCGCAGGCCATTAACGGTTTACTGGGTTATCATGGTAGTGCTGGAATGTACAGGGCAGGTCTAGGGGGCCTTTTCCAGATGGCTATACCTTTGATGAAGCGTGGTTTATCAATCGCAAAAACCACATTAGAAAAATCCAGCTAGGAATATTCTAGGCGAGGTCATCAGCAACGTCATGGCTCGCCAAACAAAACAGCAGGATGGATCTGGATTGATGGTTGAGTCAAGGTGTTAGAAAGAGACCACCCAGTAGGAGGAGCCTACCTACGAGTAGAAAACGGAAGATTGAAACAAAAACAACAGCCGCTGTTAAAAGAAAACATACCACTTGGAGGACACTCAAAGGGGACACCGCAAACTAATTCATTTTTTTTTTAAAGATGGCACTCATATGTCTAGTGAATGTATGAAAACCGAGTTGGATTTATTCACAGTCGACTTCTCACAGACATCCATTGAAAAAAATACATACGTTGAAATACCAACCCTATCAGTAATATCAGGTTTGTTTCTCAAGGACACCGCAGGCCACATGGATGTTACGAACCCTGCAGGAGACAACAAAGGACTTATGAAAAGGGCTGCCTATTCAGCAAGTAGTACAACATTGGAAATGATCGGCCCTGTTCATAGCGATATCTTCTTTCAAGAGAAATTCATGTTAAACGGTGTGGACATAAAGGTTAGGATGGTACGCTGTAAAGACAAGTTTTGTCTTATGGGGGCAGGGTATGTGTGTTATCGTCTGCAAATAGTATCAGCCAGAGCTGTGTTTGAGACCACCTAAAGCGAAACCAAGTCAAGGCCAAGACCGAAGCCAATCAAGTGCGAGTCAAGACCAAGACCAAAGGGAGGCGAGACCAAGACAAGACTGAGACCAGAACAGCAGGGAAAAGGTTGAATCCGAGTCAAGACCGAGACCAGAACAACACAAGTCCAATTTGAGACTGTGATTATTGATCTGTCAGATCATCACCATAATATGACCTCAAATTGTATGGTATTTTTGTATTCATATTATGGAAGTATGGTATATTTCCCATGAATAATGAATTGGCAGCAGGTTTTAAAATTGCGGAAAAAACAAATTGAGCCTTACCGCTAATTTAAAATCAGGTTACTTTCACTGCATTTTCATAGAAAAACCTATTCAGGTGTTTTTCATTGGTCTTTTGACCAGTAATATCAGCAATAAATAACAGATGATAGCTGATTTCACGGACATGATCCCAAGCGTGCAGAGAAGAATGAAGTATGTGCACAGGTTCACACACTAGCTACGATGAGCATGTGTTCATCGTAGCTAGTGATAGTCAATGGCTGGAGAAAAGTAGACAGTCATTGGCTGTAGAAGCCAAAGGCAGAACGCAGATATATGGTGGCTTTGGAAGAAATACAGTGCCTGTTATCAAGAGCAGAATAGTCACAAATTAGGGGGGACAGAGTCCGAGACAGGTGTGTGACTTCCTGTGTTTGCATATGCACAATTTTTTGTAGGGACTAATCCTGTTCTCAGACGATAGTCTTCTAGTGTTGTAGCCTTAAAGTCTATAAGTAAATAACCAAAGGGTGGGTGTGTTGCATCTTTAAAACTCTCCATGAAGAACTGACAAAGGCCGGGGTCTATTTGTCTTCCTAAAATACTAATCTGCTGATTGTCGCGTGGGTTTTTAAACAAGATGAGAATTTGTGTTCAAGTTAATAGTTTTTCTAGATTTGCCTTTAACAAACCTGTTTTGGACAAGGTAGATGGCACTCAGGTTACGGTGGTGTGAATATTGTGTGAAAACGCTCTCCATCTCCAAACTCTCTGATGCACTTTTTATTAAATTGTCAATAATTAAAAGGTTGTTTTTCTGAATCAGTAACAGATTGACATGACAAAACGATGTTGGTAAACCTAAAGACTAATAGTAAAGATGTCACTTAATGTGTAAAAATGATTTAAAAAAACATTACACCCAGTCTATCTCCAATGCATCAAATGAATGATGTCCATAAACATTCAAGAAGCTTAATGAAGTGAAATATGCACAATAACATCAACATGAAAATTAACCAGCGCATACTTTGTAAAGCGCTACCGCAAAAGTATGAGAATGATGCAAACACATTCTCTGCCCTACCTGAAATTCAAAGCAGGTAACAAACATTATGTGTTCAAAACAGGTAACACAAACATTACATTGTGTGTTCTTTCTCTATCAAATGACAAGAGGTCTGAGTTACAAAGATGTTATGTCTTTTTATACTGATGATTTACAAAAAAATATATGTTAATCTCCAAGTTTGTATCTAAGATGTATCAAAGTAAGCGTGAGAGACAAATGTTTATTGTGTACAGCATGCTCAATCTTGTGAATCATTTAATTTGTGTCATGGTTGTTAAAGAAAGTTAAAAGTATATCTTATGCCTGTTTTATTATTCAAAAATAAAGGCAATTGTAAAACAACACTGATGTTTACATAGTATTATTCATACAACAAATAGTCAAGGCAAAAACAGTCAAGGCAGAACAACAGCACACATTAAAATGGAAGCCATTGTGTGGGGTCTATGGTAGGGCATACAAAAAAAGCTTTTGGTGATTCATAATCAGTTGCAGGGGGAGTTGTACAGGAAGTAGGTGCCCGGGGTGTGGATAAATAATCCAGTGTGTTGCCAGGCATTTGTTTATACAAATAGATTTTACGCCTTACAAGCTCATTTGGAATAGTTGTAAAAGGAATGTTGAGACATGCCATGGCCTCTAATAACTCCCTCCACCCCAAAGGCCTTCTAGTGTCTGCAATTTTGATGGTTGGTGTCACACTTTTAACCAGATCCAACAGGTGCGAACCCTTGATCATCTCTCCTTTGAAAATGAATTCACCATCTGATGTCCATGAAGCCAAATCTCTAGACCTGACCATTCTTTTTAGAATATATTCAACATTCTTCTTACTCCTCGCTGGCACATTGTCCAAAATTTCATCAACAAGGTTAACATTTCGGTCAGAAGTTCGATTAGTCTCAGTCATGTTTACTACATCAGCCCCAGTCTCAGACCTGGGTAGACTTAAAGTCAGTGTTTTTGTGTCAAGCTCCCCCTGTCTAACAGTCAAGAATCTTTGTAAGGTGGTAGAGTATCTTTTAGCTTTTTCATGCAAATCCATATCAGTCTTCATCAGTATATTGCAAATCGATGAGTCCAAATCATTTTCAACAGATTGCCTTATATCGGTGCTAGTCGTTTTGGATTCTCTCAGTTTTTCTAACTGATGTTGCGGCCCCAGAAACATTTTCTGAGCGTGATCCATGTTGTTTAACCATGTCTTGATGCAATTAGACTGGTTAGGAATGGAACTGCTACGCTTAGTAACGGTAGTAGAAAACCTCCAGATTGGTTGATGGTTTTTCTTTTCTTTGCGACTGAAGTGTTCTTTCTAGACATGCATAAAATGTTGGATTTTTCACTCTTCACTTAACGCAACTGCGATTCTGTCAAGGGTATATTACCGTGCCTTAGATTAAGAGCAATTTCACAGAGTGATAGAATGAAGACTGTGGAAGTGGTTTCCAAAATAACTTTCCGTTCACTCGGCAGTGCCTTAAATAGCATTTTCAAAAGTTTTAGATTTCTACAAATGCGTTTATAGACATGATCAAACTATCTTAGGAAAGTACACAACAGGTCAATCCCCAGAAATCAATCCTGTTCTCAGACGGTAGTCTTCTAGTGTTCTAGTGTAGCCTTAAAGTCTATAAGTAAATAACCAAAGGGTGGGTGTGTTGCATCTTTAAAACTCTCCATGAAGATCTGACAAAGGTAGGGGTATATTTGTCTTCCTAAAATACTAATCTGCTGATTGTCGCGTTGGTTTTTAAGCAAGATGAGATCATTTGTGTTCAAGTTAATAGTTTTACTAGATTTGCCTTTAACAAACATGTTTTAGGCGAGGTAGATGGCACTCAGGTTACGGTGGTGTGAATATTGTGTGAAAACGCTCTCCATCTGCATACTCTCTGATGCACTTTTCATTAAATCGTCAATAATTAAAAGGTTGTTTTTCTGAATCTGTAACAGATTGTCATGACACAACGATGTTGGTAAACCTTCTATAAAAGTAATTTCTCTCACTTCAACATTTCATCATACAACGGCTGCCAACACGAATAATCACAGACTATATTGTGCATTTCTTTGGAGAAAACAACATCAGCATTATCCAGCAACATCTTCACAAAATACTTTTTACCAGAGTTACTGGGTTCGCTAATGACACAGTTCACCCCCAGTTCAGGGCATGCTGTATCGATATATTCTCATCAGAGGCCAGATATTCAAGCCATTGGATTAAGCTGTTTGAGAATATCTTCTGACAACGATTGTCGCCTTGGTGACGATTCTGTTGCAAAAGGCTTATGCAAGCCGAAGCAATTGTAATTGATTGGAAGGGGTCAACACCACCACATTCCAGGAAATCAAGTCTGCAACGCATACAACCCTCTCTCAAGATGACCACATCACTCACGCAGTAAGTCTTTATTTCATCCTTCATGACAAAGGTGTCTGTGGAAACCGTTTCGTACCATTGCAAAAACTCACCTTTTTCTTTAGCCATCATGTTATTCACACCGTTGTAATGTAGTTCTGGATGGGGACCAAGATAGTTCTCATTCTCCTTGACGTTAAACTTAAGGAAAGTAAGGATTTTTTCGAATCCTTAAAACCCATAACACGTGGCAAAGCCGCCACAGCTTCATCGGTAGTAAACAATGGCTATCAAAGTATCTCAGATTGAATGTGCTGTCTGTAAAAATCATGAGCTTGCTACCATTAGTAATAAGTGTCGCGCCAATACCGTTGTTAACAAGTTGTTCCATCAAGATGTAACACTGCGCCAAATGCCCGTTTCATAGTCCTAGTTATCTTGACACCTCTTATGAATGTTGCCAATTCCAGGCCAGTCGTGAGAACTACAGTTTTTAATTACTCAACACTCCAAAGCCGGTTTATGTCGTGACTTTTCACGAAGAGGAACCGCAAAGAAACTATCAACAGTCAAGAACAGTTAGAATCCTGACTGGCAACAGCTCCAGCATGGGACATTCTTCTACTCTTCCCTACTTTTAAGGAAACCCCACCACTGGGCATTAGGACATATCACGACACACAAACCTCTCCATTGTCACAACCCCACCCCCTGCTGTGAGGTATTAGCATATCAATGAAGAACAGATTGTGACTGGCAATGATTCCAGACCTTGACTTTTAACGAGTGTCCACCAGTAAAGACATTAGGATATTTCACAACTTTTACCCCGTAACCCCCCCTTTTCAACCCCCCCCATCCCCTCGTTCTTTTTCCTACCCCCCACCCATGTTTATTCAGCCACAGCGTATAACAGTAAAATGCTTTTATTTTTTTAAGCGCAAAAAATACTTGTGAAGTAATTCACAATGAATGTGTACAAATAAACAGATGTACAATTGTCAAAGTAGTGTAAACAAGTTCAACAAGAAAATGCTTGTATGTACCCTCACAGCGATGTAGCAACAGAACGTTCTTTAAAGTATACAAACAATTTCACAGGGTACAAGAAAATATGTTACATATATTAATTCAAATCAAATAAATATGGGGACACATTTCTAAAAACAGTTAAAGATACTTAAATTAATAATAGTTACGTTTAAAGTGGAAATGCTTGCTTGCAGGTTCCCACACAGCAATACTAGAATAGAAAGTTCTCAAAAGGACACTGGCAGCCTAAAGTTTGGAATAATGTACAGATTTTGAGGAGTAACAATAGAAAATAAATTGTCAATGTGAATAAAACCTTTACGCAATACTAACCCCACAGCAATGCACCAATAGAAAGGCTAAAAACAAATAGCAAACATTTTTAAGTAATGGACAACAAAATAACCACACCCTAATAAAGATATTAAAAATTATATTAAGTAGAGTGTCTGGTAGCAGCAATTGAGACTTGAGTGTGTGTGTAAATCAGTCCAGTTCAAGTGACCTTCATTGGTCAGCTAATTTGATCAGGAAACCAAAAATCCAGTATCCACATCAGACATCATGTCCTCAGTTGCCCGGTTAACCAGTGCTTCCCTTCTCTTTAAATGTTCTGAGCAAGCAGGTGTCCAGGGTAGGGCTGTGGTGGTCGTTTTGGTGACGCCTCTTCTCCCCATAAGAGCGGTTGGCTCTCCTTCATTCGTCAGCTGATTTGATCAGGCACTCAAACTCAGCAGAGCGCCAGCTAGGAGAGGAATACAAAAATCCAGGGGTCAGTCTCCATATCAGACATCATGTCCTCAGTTGCCCCGGCAAACTGCAACTTCTCTTCAGCCAAGAGTTCCTTCAGCCAACTAGCCAAAGCCTGTGAAAGTACAGTAGACAATAAAATGACAATGTCAAAACAGTACAATGTCAAACTGTAAAAATCTAGAGCGGTCCAAACATTACAGCAAGTCATACTCTTCACATTTAAGGAAGCTAAAGGTGTTAGGATAAATTCAAATACATATTAAAATTATGAAGGTAAAACAGCGACATGTTTTTTTTTGTAAAATATGTTGCACACTTGTAAAACAGATCTCCAAGTAATTACTTTTGTAGTTCTATAAAAAATGTGCATACTTGTAACCAACTTAATATTTGGAATCATTAATAACACTTGCCAACATAAAACAAGGACACTCACTAAAATCTTGCTAGAACTATGCTGAAATTATTTCCATTTGTAAATCAGTTTGCGGTAGTACGTTTCACAGCGTTTGCAAGCGGATATACCCATGAGGACTCTGATTGGCAGCCCATACCTTTTTCTTACAATGAACTGAATGCATCGGGAACATAACATTTTCACCTTTTAACCAATCTGAGTAGATTCTGGAACACGCATTGCCAGAGTTTCAACTCATAATGATGCAGAGGAAGAAAAACATGGCTAAGCACGGTTGGCTTCTCGTACCTCAGTTTTTGATAGGATAACAAACCGTTTAGATGATTTTTCCACCTAGCTAGATGCACAATGTTTTACTGAAGTCTACTAGCTAAATTACTAAAATGTAAATCTAGCAACTAGCAAGGAATTTACATGGCTGTTTAACGTTTTGCCTTTGACATGGATATGCATTTACCATGAGAATAATACAAATTCACTTTGCACAAGTTTTTCGTACTTTTCAAATGCATTTTCGCGCTGAACTAACTGGATAAAAGGTTTGGTATAGTATCAACAACTGAGGTACGAGCGGGTAGGAAAAGCTGACCATGCTGAAACCTGTTTTTTCTCCTCTGCAATACATCACCATGAGTTAAAACACTTGTGTTCCAGAATCTACTCAGATTGGTTAAAACATGAAAACGTGACGGACTCACCATGCACTCAGTTCACTGGTCAGAAAACGCTATGCCGTGCCGATCAGAGTTCCCATGGGTATATCCACTTGTAACTGCTGTGAAACGTACAACCGCAGACTGTGATTTACAAATACAAATCATTTTGTCCCAGTTCCAGCGAAATATTAGTAACAAAATTCTGAGTGTCCGTATTTTACATTGGCAAGTGTTATTAATGAGTAGCAAGATTCCAAATATCAAGTTAGTTAAACTATGCACATTTTTATACAACTACAACTACAAAAGTAATTCCAAGTTTGCAAATCTTTTTTACAGGTGTGCACATTTTTTTTTACAGATAAAAAAACTTTTGTTGCTGTTTTACCTTCATATAAAAATGGATATACACTCATTTTAGATGTGGCCTTATTTTATTTATTTTGTAAGATAAATTAGCCATCACTTCCAATCAAATATAAAGCAAACATTCTCAAAACATGTTTTTTTCTTTATACACATTTACTAACAAACCTGTCGCTTGCGGTGCCGTGTCCGCTGTTTGATGTTTCTTTTTGCTGCTTTGTCCAGGTTGTCCAACGAACAATGTTTCTCCCTTTGTGTCCAGTATCAGCTTGCAGCTGCGTCTGAGAAGTCATGTGTGGTGTTTTAGCAGTTATAATATGCTTTATAATCCTTAATTCAGTGTTAGAGTTTGCAGTCAGACTATTTCTTACCTTCAAAGTCAGTCCAGCTCCATTCTTCATCAATACATTTTAGACTAAACTGACTTACCACTAATCCCAGCACACCAGTGTTGTGTCGACTGTTCTACCTAAGATATGAAAGACAAACATTCCTTTTTCAGTACAGTATTGGAGCCATCTATCGCAGATGATGTACATATTCAACCAATGCAGTTAAGCAATAAATGTGAAAATCTTTTTGTCATGCCCCTTCTACACTTATCAAATAAATATGTGTATAGATAAATGGTAATTAACAAGTTATTTTTCAAGTTAAACTCAACAACAAGGTGTTAACCAATTCATATAACTAGGTATAGTGTTTATTGTAGTGTTATTCCCGCCAAATTATTCCTCCCAAAAGCCCATAATCCAGACAATCTAAAACTAATCTTGTTTAATACATTTGCATGATGAATGTTCCATTTCACACAGCCACCACACACTTACTGGTTTATTTATTTTGACTATTTTAACATTTTTATGAAGTAATATATATTCACATTCACCTTTCATGCGGCCTATACTTTTCATCCTCGCCAGCAGTATTGTGTAGGTCCCCGACCGCACGCTATGAAAATGGGGTAAATCCAGGCAATTAGCAAATGATAAAAATTCTAATAAAATTACAAACCGCACAAATCTAACATAGTAGTAGGTACTGTAGTTAAACGTTTAACTTACAGCTATTTCTCGAATGCCTATTAAAACATGCTATATACCATCAAAGTGCTTTTCAAACTACATGTATTATTCAAATAAATAAGCATGGAAAGTTTCGAGGAAAGTGATCATGTTTCCTTGATAAGTTCCAGCTTAATTTAATGTTTAGGTACATTTTAGGAAATAAACAATTAAAGAACTCTTAATCAATAGTTATAAAAGCTCAGGTCAGTTCCTCGTATCGTCCATGATTCTGGGGTCCCATAACAGAGGCCCAATCCCAATGTTCACACTCACAAACTCACGGACTTTGAAGCGTGTTCTCGCTAAGTCTGTGAGGGCTTAGGGCTGTCCTACTGTCAAATCATCAAGTGCGCGAGGGCTCTCTTAGACATTTTGAGCCCTTTACACACCCTTTTCGTAAGTCCGCATTTCTGTTGACTTTGCCTGGGGGAATTGCCCACAGTTCATAGCATTGTGACGTGAAATACAGGGGTTACCAGGGGAAGCCCGGAAGCGAGAGAAAAACCCTGGCAAACCCGCCGTATAAGAGAATAAAGAAGAAGAACGGTGAACTACACTAGGCCTACATTAACAAGGATTTGAGATGGCACATAGGACACAGTAAATCAGAGGAATGCAATCACCTTATTACACACCTAGTTTATTCAACTATTTATTTTAGTTTTTGCTTAACAATGCTGTTTTGACCAAAAAATAGTACATTGATTAATGACAAATATAGATTATTATTGACAATAACCTCAAGTCCACTCTGTAGGGCAAGAGCCTGCAAGTCATTTAAATCAGGCAGTCGGTCGATTAAGTGCCTTGCCTGCGAAGAAAGTAAAAAACGTAAAATAAAAAGTCCCAAACTCACAATAGTGTGCAACATGTTTAAGCGTCGTCAAGTTAACGTGATAATGTCCAAATTGCTGTCCTATTACTATTTCTAGCATTTTGAGCCCTTGCAGCCTCTTGCACTCAGTCACTGACCAGGTGATGTCAGCTAAGTCTGTGAGGGTTCAGGGCTTAGGGGGGACATTGGGATTGGGCCAGAGACTCCACCTTGTGACTACTGTCGGTCGGCCAGGTGGTCAAACAAAATAGATCTTCGTCCATCTTGAATGTCTCCTTTGTCTCCTTTCCCGCCTTACGACTGTTGTCTTTTCTCGGCCATCTTGACTTTCCTTTGTTCCAACTTCGTCTGTACCCATTCACGGCTTCCTCAGAATCCATATTGTTTAGCCGGAAAACTTTATTTTTCTTTCGGACCATTTCGATTCCAGGCATCGTTGTTAATGATCCTTTTCGTTCTCAATGGTGTCCTATTCGCGCCATGATATTTAAACATGAACGCATCATGCGCGTCAGAGGCTACAGTCCTCCTGTTGTATTTGTACAACTGGACGGCATTATATTTTAGTTGTACAAGTCACTGTATGACCGCAGAAAACACAATATCCCATTATGATCTCACACGAATAACAATGTTAAGCTTCTGCACACTACTCTGCTAGTGCGGACTCTCTCATTATAGCCCAAAGAGAGGTTCACCCACGTAATAACTTTACGTAGCCTAGACACGGGGGTTTCTAGGTCTAAACTCGTACAAATAACAATGAAGCTTCTACATAGCGGTTAACGGCCTACTCAGCTAAGACGGACTCCGCGCGATAAAAATCGCGGCCTGGATGGGGGTACTAGGGCATATTCGACTACAAAATGTTCATGCAATCTTGACTGTTCTTTATATCGCGTAACTTTGACTCACTGTTCATCTGTTTCCAAAACTCCTTCGGTTAGCCAGTTAGCAGTTTGCTAGTTAGCTCAGAGGTTCCGTTGAAACAATAGATCTTCAGTAGAACCGATAAGATTGTCCATCCGGTTGTGGCAACATGCTGTTCGAAATTAGTTGTTTCGTATAGTGGTTGAAATAATGATCGCGTACCCGGTCATCAAGGGAGAGTAATTCAATTATTTATTGCAGCATATGATAGTCTTGTTCATGAGGTTACAGACCCGGTCTTCATACACCATGTCTTACAAACTCAATCACATCTCACTCAATCTCAAAGAAACTTCCGGTCATACCTCAGCTTTATAGACAGAGGACAGAATTACTGTAAGCCCATTGGTTACTTACTGTTGCGCTTTGAATGAACGTGACTTCCTGTGTACAGATAAACATAACAAGCATACACTTCAACAGGTTTGATCTCTTCACTACTATCTACAATGTAGAAAATATTAGAAATAAAGACAAAACCTTCAAAGAGTAGGCATGTCACAACTTTTTACTGGTACTGTAGTTGAATTCTGTATATTTATATTCTTGTCATTTGGTTGACCCATCCTCTGTCTCCCATCACAACAATTGAACTCTGCAGTTGATTGATAATCACCAATAGCCTCATGGTGATGTGCCTTCCTGTAGTTGATTGATAATCACCCATAGCCTCATGGTGACCTGCCCTCCTGTAGTTGATTGATAATCACCCATAGCCTCATGGTGACCTGCCCTCCTGTTGTTGTGGAATTTCTCTATCACACTGTCCTCCATCTTAGATCAGAGAATGAACTGTATCCTTACTGTGTCTGGGTGGTTTAATGGATGATCCAGAACATAATGGTAAACTTCACCATGCTTAAAGACAAACTAAATGTATTATTTGTTATTGTCAAACATCTCCCAATTACTTCCCTTTATGTGACTTGGTTGAATCTAGGCTTACTATTAAAGTTCCCATACAAGTATTGCATATGGGTGACAAAGTTGTTAGTCCTATAATTGAATATGTAACTTGGCTAAGTTTGACTCCTGAACCAAATATAAGCGTGTCTAAACAAACAATCTGAATGAATATGCCACAACTATATTGTTATTTCTAAACATCTGTAGGACATTGAAGTTCACACTCATAACACAATTAAATGTAAAAAGGCAGTGAATGCTTATGCAATCCACTATTATTGACACGATTAGTGAGACTAATATGCAGGATTTGCTCAAGTTTTCTGTGGGATATAAATTCTCACGTCCTTTTTTAAAGTTAAATATTATGCAGAATTGTTTTATATGGTTTGTTGTATGGTACAAGATGTGTCTGTCCCTGAGACTCATTTTGCAGGTAGCAGGGTTGTGTGTGTTCAGCGATCATTAATGTACTAAACCAAATACTGATAGTATATACTAATAGTTCATACTAATTGTTCAGTGACACATAGTAAAATTAAAGTATGATCCAACTGAAATGAAGAGCATGGTGTAACAAATCGTTTAAAGTTTTAACTGTAAAACAAAAACGCTTTCAGGATTAGTTGGTAAATCCAACGACGTCACGTGATCAAAAAGTGAGGGAGCTCATGGACATAGTGTAAAACAAGGAGTAACGACATGGGAGTGGGCAACGATTTAAACAAATGCCTGTGGTAACGACCGCGAATCCATAGTCAACATGGCCAACGACATAAACTTACATGAAATGCAATACCAAATGCACATTTTAACAACAAAACAGATGACAATGAACATTACATGCACAACGACATTGACCATTCGAACAAAAACATTTTTGGCTTAAATAGTACCTCATAGTCTATAGCCCTTGAGGAGTTTAGCCAAAGCCATAGCTATCTGTTGTAGGCACATACTGTACAAGTGAGCAGAGCCGAATCATACAATGGCCTTACTAAAATACTGGATTATACTTAGAATAAGCAATATGATTTCATTGTACTATAAAATAACAACATTTCTACCAAATATCCTCCTTTTGAGACTAAGTCTCAACAAAATTTTAAACAGTACAACCAAAGAAAAATAAAAGTTAAGGGAGTTGTTCCTCTATTGGTGCAACAATTGTAACAGCTGGCGTCTTACCAAGCTTTGAACTCTCAGAGTAATACATTTCACTTTATACATAGTAAGGAAGGGGAATCACGTAGCAGTAGAAAGTACATCATACATTCCAGTAATAGCACAGATAATTATTTAAACAATAAATTCAATCATCTACCATTAATAGTCACAGAACTAATATTGATTAGATGCAAAACAATCAACAATCTTTTAATAATGCATAAACAGTTCTTCCCATATCCTAAGGAATGGGAGGCGACAAATACTTTATTATTTATGTTGCAGTCAAAACAATTATTTCAGCAAGCAATGATTATACAAAGAGTAATGTTTACTTGGATTCGTTAGTTTTCACCCATCGGCCTTCTTATTGATCCCCTGTACAATCACATAACATTCATGTGCCTGTTGTCTAGGTCACCGTCAGTGTAAGTGAGGTTAAGTGGGAGAACAGTGTGAACAAGGCCAAGAAAAAACAAACAACCATAGGAAAAACTCTCAGAATCAGTGCATTTGGAGAGTCCCATAAATGTTCCTCTCTTATCTTCTCTGCATAACAGGTTGTATAGAAAGGGGTAAATCGTGGCACCAAGGGAATCAGGTTGGGCGTGTGGTTCATCAGCATCCACCAGCCATTCTCATGGTGGCGTTTCCCGTGGGCCGTTGCCCAATCATGCTGACAGCTTTCCTCCTGTAACGGCTTGGGCGGCTGTTATTTGCTAGACTCCAGTCTTGAGCCCGCTGTGGGCTCGCGCTGAGGCAGCTATTATACAAAGTCCTGCCGTTGGACTATGCTGTTGCTGCTATTGGTTCCTCAAGGTTCTCCATTGTTGTCCCTCAGCCTCTATGGTCCAGATAATGGTGGAAAGAGCAAGACCGGCGATGAAGGCAATGAACATGACTTTCAGCATGCCCTCCTCGCTACTCCATGGTCATCGTGGTGGTCGTCTTCCTTGCATCAGCTGATACATTGTTATCAGGGTCATATGGCACCTTCCTCCAGTGGCTGGCGTGGACCTACATGGCTCTCTCAGCAACGTTCACGGCCGTCTGGGTGATCAGTAGCACCTGGTATGGTCCCAACCACCTATGTTGATGCCAGTATTTCCTATGGAGGTCCCTCACGACAACTCAGTCACCCGGTTGGATCTTGTGGAGAGGTCCTCCTATTGGATCAGGCAGGGCTGCTTTCACCCTAGGAAAAATAGACTTCAACACATTAAGTGCGATGCAATAACTCACCGTCTCGTCATCGCAGCCGTGCAACGTCAGTCAATTCTGTGGGAAAGGAGTGGTGATCATCCTCATTGGTCTGCCTGTAAGCACCTCATGAGGAGAAAGACCTGTAGGAGAAAGACCCCTCTGCCTCACATGTACATTAAGGCAAGTGGCATCACTGTTACCCATGACCACTCTGTCTTAAGAGAGAAAACATCAATTGGAGGCAGAGAAACCATCTGCAAAATGGGGGAGACAGGAGACGTGGCAGCAGCTTTAGCAGCCATCTCAGCTACTGCATTACCTTTAGAGACGGGATTAAAGGCGTTTGTATGAGCCTGACATTTGCACACATATATAGTCTGGTAGTAGGATAGAGTCCAGTAGATTAGCAACTAACCTATAGTGACAGATTGTCTTACCAGATGCTTTTAAGAACCCGCGCTGGCGCCACAGAGTACCAAAATCATGCACAACCCCAAAGGCATATCTGCTGTCTGTGTAGATATTAACAGACTGATGTTGGGCTAGAATACAGGCTCTAATGAGCGCAAACAGTTCAGCTGCTTGAACAGATAGGTGTGAGGGTAATCTAGCACTTTCAACAACCTCTAATGCTGAAGTGACGGCATATGCTACCAAGGGCTCCCCTTTGGGGGAACGCTGTGCTGAGCCATCCACAAAAAACCCATTTGCAGTGGGTAGAACAACTGATAAAACAGTGACTGGGTTGTGGACGACAGGGGAACGAGCGTGTATTACTTCATTAACAGGTCTAAGATCTTGAACAAATCGCCAATCCCCATTAGCTTTACGAACAGGAAGGATGGCAGTGTTACATGGAGAATCATGGCAGAGTATTATGGCACCCCTCCCTACCAGGGAATCATGAACGATAGAAATCCCTTCCTCAGCTTCCTTACTAAGAGGGTACTGGGCCCTACTGGGCCTGAACGTGGACTTGGGTGTGACTGTGAGAGGCTGAACGCCCTTCATTTGTCCAATGTCAAACTTGTCTTTAGCCCACAGTGTATCAGGAAGGCCCTCAAGCAGCGGGGAATCAATAACTGGCAATGAGACCATCTGCAATAGAGGCATAGATCTGTCCAACACCATGAACACCCCGCTGGGCCGGGAAAGCCCAATAGAATGGAACACACCAAACATGCGATGAGGGGGAGAATTTAGAACCATCTTTCATGGTAATCCAATCATTCACATCCAGCACAGTTTCCAGCCAGGGGCCAGCATCCTCTCAGTTTACCTGATCTTTCTTTGCTATTGAAATGTGGGGTATCCTATCAGTAAAGCCAAACAATGATTGTGGTTTGCTTGTTAATTGGACCGCTAATTCACCAAGGCGCATAAGGTCTGGTTGTAAATCTGGTTGTAAATTCCATGCATAATGTCAATCTGGACCAGTCTGAATGTCAGACAGCATCAATATCTGACATTCCTCCTGTGGCTGTGTAATCACAAGACCATCCGGTCCACAGGTAACCTTCATGCCCAATTTGCACAAGTTGTCTGCCAGCCAAATTGCAGGGACAACATGTAGATAAAATGAATTGGTGCCGATTTGGAATACCATTTACAGATAAAGGCATAGTTAAGGACTCTATCATCTCTACACCAGAAGCACCTACAGTGCGCACAGTTTCTTTTGACATGGGAAAATTCAACTTGGAGTCATGTCTGATAACAGACATTGCAGCACCAGTATCTACTAGAAAACGTAAGGGCTTACCTTCAATCAGAAGGGTAACACAAGGGGTATCTTTGGACTTGGTAAATCTCTTAAGGAACTGCTTCTGTGAAAATTTGTCAGCTGTCTCCGCTGCACTTCAGTCGTCCTTTGATTCATTGAGCGTGACATTGTGTGGTGGTCCCGTCTGCCATCCGCCACCCACAACTTCCTGTCTCTCTGGTTCAGGGCACATTCTATAAAAGTGACCATATTTACCACAATTGTAACATGACTGGTCTCTTGTCTGGTCCCTGCTCTGTCCCTGTCCACCTATCCCTTGGCCTGGTCCTCCCTTTTGATTTCTCCCACTCCTCCGAAAACCACCAGTTCCTCCCCCCTTTCCGCTGAATTGCTGACCATGTCCCAGATAATACATGAGCTGAGCAACCTGGAGCTTGGTGTTTTCCTTTTCTTGTTTGGATGTAGCCTTGTTACCAGCGGACTGCTGCTGCCATTCTGCATGTTTACAATGTTCAATCACAGTCTGTAGAGGTACTCTTTCCCACCCAATGCAAGTGAGTTTCACAGTTTTGCTCATAGCAGGCTGGAGACCATGCACCAGGGCAGCCTTTAGCAGGCTATTATAGTTCTCAGAGCTGGTCAGGCCACTGTATTTTCTGAAATACTTCTCCAACTGGTCTCTGTAGTCTTCCAGGGATTTTTTAGGACCCTGTACACAACTGTGGATCGCAGCCCAATCAGTCACAGTGGGGTAGGCTGTCTTGATTCTCTCCAGGAGACGAGTAAGTTGAGTTTGGTATGCCCCCTCTGCGGACCAGAGAAGGTCTTCACTGAACCCCTCTTGGACGTCTGCCCAGCGTAGTTTCATCCTGGAATGCGTGATGTGTGTGATCTCTGCTCCCAACAGCTTGTACAGGCGCACCGACTTGATCATGTGAATCCCGAACTCAGTCGAGTCCTTGGTGGGATCTGGCATCTCATTAGCAATGTCCTTCTGTTCATCCTGTCTCAAGTCTTTTGGATGCTGACCTCAGGCATCCATTCGTTATGGCCAGCCTGTCCTTGGGCTGGCCGTGGCTGTGGGTTACGGTAGGCCACTAAGAGAGCCAGAAGGAAAGCCTAGTCAGGGTTGGCCGATCGTCCGGATCTGGTATTCATGGGAGCTGGTTCAGGAGAAGGAATGAAGGTGGTTTTGGAAGAGGGAGTGGAGGCAGACAGAGGGTTAAACCCTGTAGGGGAGACCATGAGGTTTTCCAGCTTCAGGTAGAGGAGTGGCAGGGGCGGCACCTGGGTTGGAGATAGAGGGGCCCGGGACCGGCGCTGGTACAGGAGCTACAGTAAGGAGGTGGAATGTCATGCTCATCATCCTCTCTATTCCTTTTCTTCACTTTCTCATCACCCTCTGTCACACTTTCCTTTACCATTATCTTCTTACCCCACTCTCAGTCCTTCTCTCTGCCTCTCTCTCCCACTTACCATAGTTATCCACTTTATATGATCTCTCTTTCCTTTCTTACTCTTCTCAAACTCTAACTTCCTTCTACATTCTTTTAACTTAGCATCACTAAATGTTCCTTTAATTGGAAGATACTCTGTGCCACTATACCACTTGTCCTGAGACATCCGTGCCCCACTTATCCAGCATTACCTTTACTGGTCCGATCAGTGGATCCGGCAGGCAGGCGTTGTTCTTACTGCTGCCAGCCCCCATGGTGTATCTGCTCCCCCGTCACTTGTACTCAAAACAGATGATAACACAGAAAAAAGGTTTTAGTTCATGAAGGAGACATCTCTATATTCACACTTGTCGCCAAACCATACAATTTTGATACTCTTCTCTCTTTTTATTTATTATATTTTAATATTTGTAGTTTTTTTGAGTTTTTTTCAATATTTTTTGTTTTGTTTACGTTATCTTTCATGTATACATCTATGCCATGTCATAGCAATTCTCTTGTCTATACATGCGTCTTATTTTTACCCTCGATGAATTACAGTTTCCCAAAACTGTTTACTGCACAGCCTGTTGTCTCGTGGATCCAAGAGAACAATCATCAAAGTTCAAGTACAGAGACAGAGTAGTGTCATGACAATTGTTCTGATTATACATTATTGCTTTCACCTAATTAAACCCCTCATTGTCAGCTCCCAAAATATTCTCGCATGCAAAAGATACATACAAGGAAACAAGTCATCAATAGGAAAACTAGATTCCTAAAAAATTCAGGGAACACGTAATCATCACAGTACAACACCGTCAGTTACACGTCAGGGATTTCAATTTGTCCCGTTAGGAAACCTGTGAATCAATGTGTGGAATCTATGTAATAATGTAGTATTCTAAATGTATTATGAACAATTGAATTAAATGCGCCTAGATAATGGGGGTATTTCAGAAAGCAGGGTCAACATACTCTGAGTTTAAATCACAACTCTGGGTTGACTGACTCTGAGCAGCTCAGAATTGACTGTTTCAGAACAGGTGGTAACAGTTAGTTCAGTCAACTCTGAGTTAAAGGGATAGTTTGTCTAAAAATCATATTGATCTAAAAATTCACTTTCCAAAAGTTAGTCCAGAATGGACATAGTCATTTTTTCCAACCATCCATTATTCAGCTGTGTCCCCGGCTGTAATTAGCATTCTTAGAATTGTCCGCATACATGAATGGAAACAGTTCGTCCCACTACAGCAAAGCTGCATTGCAAGTGGAAAACTACTCAAAAACACTTCAAATTACATTTAGTAATCTATCGCAGTAGCATCGATTTTTTAAAAACTGTACACTGACTTAGTGATGGGACGCATGAAGCCGAGGTTCCGAGGCTTGCTTCGAAATTTCAACCTAGATTGCTCGAAGTGAAAGGGCCAAAGCTTGCTTTGAAGAAAAAAAATACCATGTTATGGCAGACGCCACAGTTTTCGGAACATGCTTGTTTTAAAAGACAAGGCTTTCCAACTAGTAGGGCGTTCCAAGACTTTTCGGCGAGCATGGTCGTTGCAGATGAACGGAGCCAAACTAACCCGATTCCCGAAAAGGAAGAAAGAACATTTGCCTCGTGTTAAGCAATATTGGGGAGATTGCAGGCGTTGCGTTAAATAGTATGATTCAACTTCAAATAACAAGGATTGCAATTGATCAAAAACAAGGCATGATTCTTTTACAATATTGAAAGTTATGTAATATATTGAAAGAAATTAAAGTACAGAAATCACACAGAATCGTTAGAGTTTTTCTTATCAACTTTGCAAACTACTGACAAATCTTATTAGCCATATGGCCAAATAACTTATTAATTTTACCATTAAATAATTCCACAGCATTATACAGATGCAAATATAATGCATTTGATATTGCATTATTTAAAGGTGCCTTATGCAGCATTTAACATTTAAAATATCCGATAATAACCGTTACATACCGTCAGTTAACGTTAAAAAACAGTCTCTGGTATAGTGTCAGGACTGACACTATCCCCAGTGCCATGGTTGCAAGTAAAACGTAGAAGGCCGGGACGTTTGTAGGCGTGTACTTCCTTGAAGGTGTGTGAGGTGAAGGCCATTGACAAGCTTTGTTTGGGTTCATGTAGCCTACACTGAACGCTCCAGAAACTAAAATATACGGAAGGAACGTGAGCATTAGACAAAAGAGGGTAAATTTTGCATTTGATGGCGAGAGCTGATGTTTGTGTGAACAGTGATGCAGAGTTGGTTACCTTTCTACTTGAAAAGTACTTGCCTCATTTAACTAGTTGGCTAGTTAGTCAAGGAAATCTATGTGTAAGTTACTTGATGATGACGGAGAAACAGTAATACTACGTAGAAAATCATTCGATGTTCTTGTTTATTCTATTTGTATGAGCGCAGATAACTTTTGGGAAAGTTTCTCCGAAGTCTTTGGTTGAGACAATAAGCTAACGAGCTAAGTTGTGTCCGAGCAGACACTCCTTGATTCCATTTCTTGCTGGAAAATAGTGTTACAACCTGGTGTTCTCTGCAAAATGTTTAAAAAAAACATGCATTTTGGGTTGTTTGACTAAACCATATGCATAAGCGAATATTACTCAGAAGAAGCAATTATTTTGCCTTTTAGCTAGATTTAGGTTTGTGCAAACTGGTCGAAGCTAGCGCTAACTAGCACAATTATGGTTTCATGTTCACTAGATAGCCATCAACGAGTCTCTGAATTATGGCGATGCATCTAACGCAATAGATAGCCCAGATGATGTTTTGATTGGTTTAGCTGTTTACTTTCTGTGTTACGTAGTTATGGAAAAGGCCCCATCAACTTTAACCCCATTTGAAATGAAAGTCTGTGTTCATTGTTCCAGCATAGATGGTTAGAAGTGACACTGCTTCAAACAGGTCAGTATGCTCAGTTTGTAATGACAATGTCAGATCCTAATGGAGTCATAGAACCGATATCAAACTCACTGTCGATAGGTGTCGTTAAGTTGCATAAGGCACCTTTAACGGGAGAATGAACGCAAATATCAATCAACAATGTTCAAAACTGTATTTTTATGGTATTTAATTTATCGCATCAGGAAGACAAAGTTGTTAGCGAACGACTGCTAGAATAGTGTCCGCGTCTTTTCAATGAGACATCTCTTTTGGCTGTACTCACTTAAAAGACGGCTAATATATTAAACTTTAATATACTGTAGAATGTCAGAATGGGAAAATTAGCATGGAAATAGGCCCACATGAAACAGATGTGCATGTTGAAATAAAATATGCTCCTGAGGAAGGATACGAATGCACTTACACCGAGCAGCTAATATGTGCTCAACTCACTCAGCCACCAAATCTTAACAGTAGTGTTGGGACGCGCGAATACGAGGCTTGGAAGCTGGCTCCGAAATTTTCAATCCAGTCTGCTGGAAGCAAAAAGGCCGAGGCTTTGTATCCGCGCAACAATATCACGTGATTGATAACGTTTGAAGCTTCGGACGTCACGCAACCATCTAATGGGATTTTTAAAGACATGGCGCTTTCCAACCATGCTTTATAACATATGAAACTAAATTATTCTACAGCCTAGTTATCAAGAACTAATGAAATTCATATGCTGGTGAATGTCAAAATGTTTCTGTTACACATCATTCATTATCAATAACAAACGGGTAGGTCCAGTACCATAGACTATTGTTGAAATTGCCTTGTAATTTTGGTAGAAATATCACCTGGCCGGTGGTTCAATGCGTAGAACTGTGGAAGGCAATGCTGTTATTTTACAAAGCCTGGTCGAATCCCATTGATTAGTTTTTCATATATGGTTTTGATGATAACACTGGCAATACTGCATTTGTAATTCCTATATCAGGAATATTTGCTGGTCAGTTTTTAATATCACGTCTTAAATCAAGCATTGGATCCACCATATTCTAGGAATGTTTTCTCCAGCATTTCTGTCATGGAGATGTATCATACAGATGTATGATCACCAGGTGATTAATGACGTCCGAAGCTTTGTTTGATCTCTACTGACAGCCACCAAGGCTTTCCTCCATGCCCAGTTATTTACTGTGCTTCCTGTATATTGGATATCTAAGCAGTTGGTAATTAGATAATAATGTGACATCACTGTCACAGTGTTGAATCCAGTTTTAGTTGAGGTTATATGTGCCAGCACAATTATTGAAATTATTATATTTATTTTCATATGAGTTATGTTAATATTTTCTCTTCCGCAGCCTCAGTAATACCAAGGATGCAAACGTTCTTAAATTATTGTTTAGATTGGGAGATTGAAATAAATTCTCCGATCGAGGCACGCTTTGAAATTTCAACACATTCTAATCCATGCGAAAGGGCCAAGGCTTGCATCGGTGAAATACCACGTGATTGATGACACCCGAAGTCTCATTTGATCACATGCTTTTTCCAAAGCCTCTTTGCAAAATGCAGGCTTCTATGGTTGTTCGGTTCAGTGTCTGAGACATTCAAACAGCAACCTCTACTGTTACTGCTACCTTATTTAGTAATTTATTTTAAAAAGTTGTCAACATTACAAGCTCAGAAATGGCGCAGTTGGTAGGGTTGCGGGCGCCAACTTTTTCTACTTGCTATGGCGCGAGATCGAATCCAGATGGTGTTTAACATTTTGAGTGCAAATGTTACTTTTTATTGTTCTTTGAATGAAACGTTTTATTTTGTCTATCTTATGACACTCTTCCCTTAATAATACAAAACAGTTAGTACGGATTCATAGCTGAAAAATGCTAGCTGGAAAGGCAAGAAGAACGTTGGTTACGAACCAAGCATTTTAGGTCCCCTTCAGAAAGCACACACCTAACCACTGTGCCTACTGCGGAGAAGACATCTATATCAACATTGAACATGTGATATTTATTCCTGATCAGCAGACACCACTGTGCAGTGAGTTTAAAAGCCTTGAGAGAATTAACCGTCTTTCGGGCAATTTGACGAAAGCCTTGATTTCCCATCACTACCCAATAATACAAAGGATGCAAATGTTTTTAAATTATTATTGATCAGGAGGTTGAACTAAATTCTCCGATCGAGGATTGCTTTGAAATTTCAACCTGTTCTAATCCATGCAAAAGGGCTGAGGCTTGCATCGGTCTAATACCACATGACTGATGACGTCAGAAGCCTCGTTTAATCATGTGCTTTTTCCAAAGCCTCTTTGGAAAGCGCAGGCGTCTATGGTTGTTCGGTGCGGTTCGGTGCCTGAGACCTTCGAACAGCAACCTCTACTGATCACGTTATTTAGTAATTAATTTCAAAAAGTTGTGGTTATTGTATTGTATAATAATTCATTGTGTTTTGTGTATCTTATGACACTGGTGGTAGAAATTCACCAATTAGAACGCTTACTTAGGCAGGTAAGACAGAGATCAAAATGCTCTTTAACACAAATACAGTTTATTAATACTTGCAAATAGAGACAGAAAAACACTAACACAATATCAGTGACAGTGTGCCTGCCGTACAGTTCAGAAACACATCCTTTTGTATGGGCATGAAGGTGGGACAACATCTCACAAAAGAACTAAACTTTGAGCAACACGTGTTGGATTCTGTCCATTTTTGATCCATGAACAAAATTAATGCAACCGGAAGTCAGGGGAGAATCTTTATTTAGCATGAGTCCAAGATGCTGATCTTCCATAGTTCTTACATGTTCTCCAATAATTACAAAGTCAACACAGTCTTTTATGCCAATACACATAGTAGGTGGTCAATGATTGTAGCCAACCATTACACAGTCTATTATCCTCCAATAAGAAAGGTTTATCCTACATGATACGCTTGTATGGTATGTTCCAACCTCCCCTATGGTCCATGGGTCTATCGATAGAATCTATGATAGTCATATGGACAGTTCCTAGCAGGAGGTGTGGACAGGGTGTGTGGGGCCTGTCAGTAATGGCCACCACATCTTATCTATTGTCCGTTGTTCAGCATTAGTCAGTACATATGCATTGTGTTAAGTTTCTCATGCCCATTTCCTCTCACATGACTATGGTCTCAATTAGCCTAGTCTTGTTCCTTTGATTAGTTTAGGGTTAGGGGTTAAGTCTGTATTAGCACATTTTCCTACTGTCTAAATACATGAACTCAGTATTCTACTATCAACACAGTAGATGGTCAGTGATTTTTCACTCTTCTATACAAAGGTATAATTAATCAATACATCAGCTCAGTAAATTTCCATAATACACTTTTGCCTTATTAATACAAATAATTAGAAAGGGGGTGCAGATTTGAAAAATGCTAGGTGGAAAGGCAAGAAGAACAAGGGATACGAACCGGGCATTACAATTTCCCTTCAGAAAGCGCAAGCCTAACCATTGCGCTACAAAGTCATGTTGGGTAATATTGAAAAGACATCTATATGATCATTCAACATTGGATATTTATTCCTGACCAACAGGTGACACCACAGTGCAGTGAGTTTCAAAGCCTCGAGAAATCAAACCGATTTTAGAACAATTTTGATGAAAGCATCAAACACTTAAGAAAGTCTCAATTGCCCATCACTACACTAACCAAACAGCCGGCGGAGTTTGGTCAATCCAAACTGGCACTAGTGAACTATTTCTTACAGCCACTCACACAGCTTCTGTTCTTCAGCGATGACGTCATCAGGGTGGGAGTGAACGTTAACCTCCAGAAGCTACGCGAGGTGAGAGTTTCTCTAGCTGGCCCATTAACATGAATATCGTCGGTGGACTTCAGTTTTATTTCTATGATTGTGGAAAATGCCACAATCATGTTTTGTTTGCAAAGAAAGGTACAAGGGATCTGGGAGAGAAGACTGGGTGTTTCACTCGTTGCCATATCTTAATCCAGACATGTAACACTTCATTCTACCACTGACATCCGATTTAGTTAGATATACAGGTATATTGACTCTTGTAAAAGCTACTTAAGTGGTTAAATAAATGAAATCATATACATTTGGTGTCTACCATTGTCTGATATGCTTTGTTGACATCAAATGAAGAGGAAAGTTTAGCTTTACGCTAAAGCCTCCAAGTCAGTGTTTGTGCACCAAAAACATGGACCAGACGGTAGGTTTACATTCAAGGGGTTTAGCAGATCAGCTCAGTTCAGATACACATGATTGAATGAATAGAAATGAGACACTTATTGCATGTTGCTCATCATCTTTAGACTGATGTATAACAGGCCTGAACAGTGCATTTTGGATGTACAATCACATTATGAAACTTAGAAACATAGTTGGCCAAAATACGTTAATCAGATAAATGCCTGCCTGATCAGCTATGTCCAGCAAAGTATTGCAACCTAGATTACTGCTTGAATTAAAACAGAAAGATAGCACATTTGCCTAGAAACAGATCGTCTGATCAAAAGATCGCAATGGGCAATATAAAAAATATCGACAAGAGACATACTAAAACGTCCTCAGTCAGTTCATTAAACATTTATATAATGTGTATGTGTGTGTGTGTGTGTGTGTGTGTGTGTAATATAAAGTTAAAAGTTTATTTATCAAATGCACCGAATAACACAGCATCATTCTGAACAGTGAAATTCTTGTGACATGGCACACGACATCTATGTAGCAAGAATTAAGAGTATATTATGAGTATAATGTGTCTATGAATGGTACATACAAAAGAATATTTTGTACAGCCTGGGTGGCTGTAGTCTTTGATGATGTTTCATGCTTTCCTAAGGCATTGTCTATGATAGATGCCTTAAACGGAGGGAAGATGGCAGCCAGTGACGCGCTCTGCAGACTTCACCACCCTCTGGAGGGACTTGCCGAGCAGCTCCCGTACCAGGCAGTGATGCAGCCTGAGAGGATGCTCTCAATGGTGCACCTGTAGACGTTGATGAGAGTTTTTACAGACATGCCAAACTTCTTGAGTCACCTCAGGAAGTATAGTCGCTTTTGGGCAGTTTTCACTGCTGAGTTCGCTTGCCTGGATCATGTGAGGTCATCTATTTATGCAGGCGCAACCCAACAGGCACAAAATGTACTTGGAAGTAACTGAAGATATAATAACAATAAATATAACAACAAACCAGGCAAGCCTAGTTCAGCCGGCCCGCAATACAACGCGTTGATCGTGGCTGCCCTCTCGAGACTCAAACCCAGGTCACCCACGTGAAAGGCTGTGTCTTTAATCACTACGCCACAGAGCTGACCATTTGCCGGGTGTCAGTATAGCATATTGACATTACATAATATTGTCATGCATTAATACATTACATAATATTGCCAAGTTTGAATATTTCGTTAGACACCATTAACCATTGTGTTAAACAGAGTAACGTTTCTTATTAAGTTTACCTCCACCACAAAGAGTATCTATGAACTGCATGACTTTTGCCACTGGCCGTTTTAAAAGCTTATTAGCCAGTAATATGTCGCTAGAGGCCATTACGCATTGTGTTAAACTTTGCAACGTTTCTTATTAATTTTACCACCACCACAAATAGCATCTATTAACTGTATGGCTTTTGCCACTGGCCGTTTTAACAGCTCATTAGCCATTTGTGAATGACATTGATACAATAACTACTGTATCAATATAGGTGACGATAACGGACTTTTACGTCAAGTGAAAAGACGAGAGAATCGTGTAGCCAGCGAAGTGTTTGACTATCCTGAAGAAATCCTAAGACATAATTCGAAAATCCACCAGAAATAGTCGCAATATAACAGTAAACTAGTGATGGCCGTTCTTCTAGCAGCAGGATATTATGCTAGCAGCGCTAACTCAGATTTTCTTTTTCAAAATAAAAGCCATCATTGAACTATATAAGGCGATATAGTTAACAATATAGTCTGTCAATCTAGTCTGTTATTTTATGTTTAATGTCTGTTCCAAAGTTGTTCTTGTCTGTTGTTTTTTTACATACTAGATTGATAAGTATATGGCCTTATACATTTCAATTATGGTTTTTATTGTGATAATGAAAATCTGAGTGCTGCCAGCATAATATCCGATGCTTAAATAACGCTAATCAAGCCTCGTTTGGCCATCACTACAGTAAACAGTTTCATTTTAGGCTTCCCGTAGCTACAGAAGGTTGTAGCCAGTGAAGTTTTTGTCTGTTCTGAACAAATCCTCTTTTACCACTGGCCGTTTTAACAGCTAATTAGCCATTTGTGAATGACATTGAATATCTATCAATATAATTGACGATAACTGACTTTTGTCAAGTGAAAAGACGAGAGAATCATGTAGGCAGCAAAGTGTTCGTCCATCCTGAACAAATCCTAATATCCCCCAGAACTGTTTTATTTTAGGCTTCCTATTACGTAGCTACATAAGGTTATAACCAGCGAAATTTTTGTCCGTCCTGAACCTCAAGCATAATGTGTTCAGACAGTTACGGGAGTCGAATGCGGGACATGTTGTTTCGTAGCCCACGTCTCTAACCACTACGCTATTTAACAAGGTAGTCAGTCAGGGACGGACGGACGGACTCACTCACTCAGTAAGAGACATTCGCTCTTCTAGGCCGGCTCTGCTTACGCAGTCCGGCAAAATTATACTTCAAACAGGAAAAGTATAATTACAGTACAAGCAATTGTGATGTTGTTTAGCCTCCCCTTCCCTAATTAAACACCTTTCAGTGGCTACATTCAACATGTGATAGCCTATATTTAAGTAGCAAGGGACATTTTCTTATAAAAAAAGTACAATTCTTTGTTGGCCTACCTGCAGGAAGTCTTTGGGGAAAGACTTCCTATTCACATGATCTCCTTCATTTACTGATGGAGATGTGATAGGAATATGAGTGCCATCTATGCAGCCAATCACATCTGGAAATCCTAAAATATTATCGGATTGCCTGCAATTCTGTGGAATTCTTCCATAGCCCTCTTCAGATCACCCCACAGATGTTCAATTGGATTCAGGTCTGGGCTCTGGCTGGGCCATTACAAAACGTTAATCTTCTTCTGGTGAAGCCATGCTTTTGTGGATTTGGATGTGTGCTTTGGGTCATTGTCATGCTAAAAGGTGAACTTCCTCTTCAACTTAAGCTTTCTAACGGACGCCTGAAGGTTTTGTGCCAAAATTGCCTGGTATTTGGAGCTATTCATAATTCCCTCCACCCTGACTAAGGCCGTGGTTCCATCTGAAGAAAAACAGCCCCAAAGCATAATGCTGCCACCACCATGCTTCACTGTAGGTATGGTGTTATTTGGGTGATGTGCAGTGTTATTTTTGCGCCAAACATACCTTTTGGAATTATGGCCAAAAAGTTCAACCTTGGTTTCATCAGACCATAATACATTTTCCCATGTGCTTTTGGGAGACTTGATGTTTGTTTCTACAAACTTCAGCCGGTCTTGGATGTTTTTCTTTGTAAGAAAAGGCTTCCGTCTTGCCACCCTACCCCATAGCCGATTCATATGAAGAATACGGGAGATTGTTGTCACATGTAGCACACAGCCAGTACTTGCCAGAAATTCCTGCAGTTAATTTAATGTTGCTGTAGGCCTCTTGGAAGCCTCCCTGACCAGTTTTCTTCTCGTCTTTTCATCAATTTTGGAGGGTCGTCCGGTTCTTGGTAATGTCTCTGTTGTGCCATATTTTCTCCACTTGATGATGACTGTCTTCACTGTGTTTCATGGTATATCTAATGCTTTGGAAATTCTTTTGTACCCTTCTCCTGACTGAACTTTCAACAATGAGATCCCTCTGAGGCTTTGGAAGCTCTCTGTGGACCATGGCTTTTGCTCTGAGATGCGACTAAGAAAATGTCAGGAAAATCCTACTAGAACAGCTGAACTTTATTTGTGATTAATCAGAGTCACTTTAAATGATGGCAGGTGTGTAATGACTTCTATGTAACATGAGTTTGAATGTGATTGGTTAATTCTGAACACAGCCACATCCCCAGTTATAAGAGGGTGTGCACACTTATACAACCGGGTTATTGCAAGGTTTTTATTTTTCATTTTTCCCCCTCGAAGATTTCAGTTTGTTTTTCAACTGAACTGTTCACATTATAGGTCACATTAATAGTGGAAAAAGTTCTGACATGATTTATCTTTGTCTCATTCTTTTACATCACAAAAACTTGGCATTTTCACAGGGGTGTGTAGACTTTTTATATCCACTGTACCTATGTAGCAGTCCTCCACATGGTGCCGTGGAGTACCTCTCTGGTGCTGAGGAGTACTGTGCTTGCTCCATCCTAAAAATAAACATAAAAGTTGGTGAAGAGGTAAATATGGTGAAACCAAGTAAACATTGCAGCAATTGCCAGATCAACATATAATTCACATACCTCCAGGGCTGCAATCTACAGGGTGTTGTGGTGTAGATGTGTCCTTGGGCTGGTAGGGGCCCACACTGGAATGATTTTCGCTCCTCTGGCGATACACACGTCCGGTCTCTCACGTATCTAGGAAAAGTTAAGGTTTTGTAAGCATTTACCGTGCAAAACACATTTTCATCCCAAGTTTCAAATTGTTATTACGTTTTCAAATTTACCTGCATGCTTGATGAGCTTATAAGGGACAGCCTCCCAGGTGTCTTCAGGTGGTGAACAAGTTCTAGCAAACTTGTCGTGGCTGAAGGACTTCCTGCTGGTGATGCTGTGTGGTGGCCAGTAGCAAAGTCCCCATTTGAGCCACAGGCGTGGAACTACTGCCACACAGTCTTCCTCCTCCGGGAACAAAACTACAGAAAATATAATGATCTGAAAGCAATGTTTAGAAAAGAGGTTTAGAAAAACAGCAGCATAAGACACACACAGGATAGCTAAGAACACTGTGGATACACAAAGACACACAAAACACCTCAGTAATGGAATTGTAACAAGTGCAGGTTTAGCTAGTCTAGCTAAATGTTATTGCCAAGAGTAACGTTATCCACATGATGTGTATAACGTGACACAAAGAAACACGATTTAGCTAACATTACGTATCAGTTGATATAAGTTATGAGAAATAAGCACATATATTATATAACATATTGTAACTTGTTGATACAGTAAGAAAAACGATTTAGCCAGGTTAGCTAAAGATGTTACCATACCTATTCAACTGTTGATATGCGAAGAAGCACAAAACATCCGAACTTGAGGATAAACGAAGAAACAAAAAATGGTAAGCTACTAAACGTGTGGACACACGAAGAAACACAAGGGTTACTGTAGGTATTTCATCTCAGGCCAATGCTGTTTTTTTTCAAGCTCAGTTTCTATAACTTGTTTTCCCGTCAATGGTTTAGAACTTGTCTTCAGCTACCAGTGACTTTGACTAAAGAATTTGAATTTTAATAGAATATTGCAAACAGTCATTGTTTAATACAAAACAGTCATTACGTTCTTACTCAGTAGCCTAACATCATTTAGTTATTTGTAATAATGCAGAACAGAACTCACCATAGCTATGTGACTCGGCGTTCAGTAATTTTCAGTCCGATGTCGAAAACAAATCTTGATCTTCGTCTGTTTCGGGAGTTAATCAAATTGTAGTAAAGCAATGTCATAATCCACTTGTTTTATTGTCCAATTCAGAGCATATAGCTTATACCTTACACCCTCTGAAAAAGAGTTGTTCATTTCCTGAACGAGACTTAAGAACCAAGTCACTAAAATGATCCAGTTTTCACATTACTACAACGTGGGATTCCTAGCTTGCAAAATGGCGATTGTCTCGCCTTACGTGCAATTCACATTCGCTACAGCGCCATCTACATACACAGCGGTGTTTAAACACAGTAAAGAACTGTCCCCCATGAAGCGAGTAAAGTCGAGGCTAGGCGAGTAGTTGAGCCGGTACCATGCAGTGGAAAAGGGCCATTAGTTTGGGGAAAAAGTATGGTAAGCAACGGTGAGAGACAGCTGTTTCTATGTGTTTACTGTACATGTCTACACAAAGGTCCTTTACACAAGCAGTAGTGCATAAGTCAAAGTCTAGTTTATTTATAAACTACCAATGTTGACCAAAATTCTGTACACTAAGGTTTAACAATATTAAAATAAAATTAATACAAATAATCAGTACAAGAATAAAAGGGGTACAATAGCATCTCTGCTGAAAGAAAATGGCAACACAAGCAGCCAGCGTAAAGCAGTCGGGCCGCTGGTGGAAAGCCGACAGCGATGCAAATTTGCTGATACAAATTGAGATCAGGAGAAATGCAGGCAAAAGCTGGTGGCCCGGCCCGCTGGCTGTAGGACATTATAGCCTCCAGTGGCCCGCCAGCAGCAAAACGCTGGCGGGCCGCCATTGATTGCTCACTGGGTAGTAAGCAACTTTACAGTGAGGAAATTTTGGAACATTCACTGAAAAAGACAACCCTGCAACATTATTCCAATAAATACTGAATGTATTTTCTCCCTTGATTTGTGTGGGTTTTCTATTATTTAATCACTATACGTAACCGCTAAATTCTTACATCTTGGTGCTGTGAGCCATATGGTTGGACTTTCGATTCCACTGAAAAACTACAGTTTTTGCTGGAGATCCTGAGACGCTGATGCTGACTGCACGCACCCGCAAGGAAGTTTGCTTTTCTGTTCCAGGTCCTTGTGAACAGCTGACCAGTTGGGCAGTCGAAAACCTACACCATTTAACTACCAAATCAAGTAATGCTATAGCTTTGGTAGTCCACGGAGACCTAGTTATTTCCTGTCTAGGCCACGATTAATATCGTGCAACTCTCTAGGGGTGGATAAATTTGAGAGAATCGCTAAACTGCATTTCGTTGACACTGCTATTGTGTTTTAGGCAATTATACAGTGACTTGTGCAAGTAAAATTATGCTTTTGGATGTCTTCCTTCAGTTTCAAATATACTGAGAAGGGGAACTGCAGCCTAAGACGTGCATGTTGCGCTCATGTTTAAATATGATGGCGTGAAATAGGACACCATCAAGAACGAAAAGGATCATTACCAATGATGCCTGAAATTGAAATGGACAGAAAGAAAAAGAAAGTTTTCCGGCTAAACAAGATGGATTCTGAGGAAGTCGTGAATGGAGGATTGATGGAGAGTGTAGTACATATGAAGAGCAAAGAGAAAAGAATTTCAAGATGGCTGAGATATGACAAGAGTTGTACAGCGGGAGAGGAGACAAAGGAGACAATCAAAATGGACGAAGATGCATTTTGTTTGTCCACCTGGCCGAACGACAGCAGTCACCAGATGATGTCCCTTTCATGGGACCATGGAATCATGGACGATACAAGGAACTGATGTGAGCTTTCATAATCATTGATTAAGAGTTCTAAATGATTATTTCCAAAAATGTATCGTACCTAAAGATTCAAGAAAGCTGGAACTTATCAAGGAAACCTGATCACTTTCTTCATTAATGGCCATGCTTATCTAATTGAATATTAGTTTGAAAAGCACTTTGTTGGTAAATAGCATGTTTTAATAGGCATTTAAGACATAGCCTGTTTTGTTGTGCTTTGTCATGTTTGATGTAATTTAGAGCTGAACGCATTTACTGCGTTGATAATATTTTATTCCGTGAGGCCTCCACTCAGGGGGGGTCTCACGACAATGTGATTAGGCCTTTACCAGACCCACCGCATGGTAATTTGCTGCCACATGCTGAGCTGTTAGCTAGTACACGTGGGGAAATCTAAACCAGGCAATAAATTGATGAAAATGATTTCCTAATCTAATAAAATATAATCTCATGGTTTTCTTGCAAAGTATAAAATATAGTATGTGTAAAGCTAGTAGGCCTATAAAATTGTTTTGCAAGTAAAAGTAATGTAGCCTAATTTCGCAAGATTATTACTGGATACTTTTCAGTCGCTTATTTATCGCATAAACTCTGATGACACGAGAAAGACGCTCAAGCATGTCTAAAATATTTTTGGCAAATATTGTCAGTCGAATTAATTCATTTCCAACCATATTTTCTAATTAGATAATGCCCATTAAAATGTATGGATAGCATATAAATATATGTTGTCCCACTGCATATTACGTTTTGCTTAGTCACGCCACCAAACACTCAGTAATGTCACTCAGTAATGTTTTCTTGGCAACATATCATATAGGTCACACCAGAGGCGTCGCTAGGATCACAATACATTCGGGGCTTAGCCCACCCACCTGCCCCGCCTGGGACAGAAAGTACAGAGATTGGAATGTACATGCGGAAAATTTCGATGTACACGCTAGCGGCCTACACGTCTACATTGTCATAATGCGCAATCGTAATTATAGATGAATGGATCATCTATAATTGGATGCCCAGGCCTAAGGACGCCACTGGGTCGCACAATATTAGGCTATTTAATATGCTTTTAATCTATTTATTTATTTATTTGGCATATTTCCCACCGGACATTTTGGCTGTTGATATTTTCATCTGCCGGACAACTACACGTGATACCGTCGTCATTTGCCGGCTAATGTAAACCCTGACACACACACACACACACATACATGCACACACACATTCAGACTAATCAATATTACCAAAACGTTGCGCCATCTGGCGGCAAATAAGCCATTTCTTTGCGCCACCTGGTGACAGAGTAGGAGACTTACAGCTTTAAAAAATAAAATAAAAATGGCGAATAGCGTGTCTAGCTGAAATTCTTTTCCAGTGGTTATATTTACATTTAAAAAATACTGGGGGATTAAGCATGCATATCTAGGAGTATTCCTAAAAGGAGCTTCCTGTAAGTTTATCGAGTGCCGCGGAAATTTTTTTTTTAGGTACCTCTGGGTCAAATTTACCCCTTTCCGGCGCTTCTAGTACAGGGACCTGAACCTACAGTCGCCGGACAGTAGCGCTGATGTCACAGCTGCAAGTCATCCATATGACCTCTCTATAAGAATACCTCACACCCGTCATTGATTGTGACCGAGAATAAAATGTTTCTACCATATGTCTCAAGCAAAAATACTGTATTTTTTGGAATGTGCGGGTTAGAATATCAGTTTTTACTCAAGAGTGGTTGATTGCTTATATATAACATAAACTGCATATTAGAATACGTGGCCTAGCATAGAAATAAAATATAATTGGAAACTCGAAATTGCTCAAATTGGCATTTTTTCTAGCATTGCCATGACTCAACGCGTTTCTCATTAGATTTCCTAAAATTCTATCTACAGTTTACATGTCTTAGTCTATAGTTATTTGGTTAAGAAATAACATTCCTATTTGAATCTTTAATGTTCTAAATGATTTAAGCAATTGGCATGTGATTTTCATGAAAACATTTCCTGTCATGTTCATTTATTTGTAAGCAAAGATAAATTAACATGCTATTATATTCGTTTGAAATCAAATGTCTAGCAAGCTGTCGAACGAATAATAAGGTAAGCTATTAGTATTTTAAAATATTAAATGTGTCCGAGGAGGTGAATATAAACGTAAAATGTCCCTGAAATTGTTTTAATTCCCATTGCTCACAAAACTACAGGGCAGTTTGAAATATAATGGTGTAAGGATCACTGGAGAACATTCTAGCAACCCCCGACAATGTTCACTAGCATTCATTCCTGATTAGTGTGAACTAGCCTACAAAACAATCAAATGGCCATTACAAACCTAGGTTAATACAGTGGTTATTAATCTGCGAAACCAGCCTATTATCTCTGGATGAACTGGTGATGATGGAAGGGCTACTTTGACTACAAACATACGAAAAAATACATGCATAGACTCCACACACTGCAGCTCCAATTGTTATACATAATGGGTCCGGGTAAAATAACCGTCCTATTTGATTCAGTAATGTTTGTCTGGGTGTTTCTCTTTTTACAATGCAAGAAGATCTACTTAAACACTTAAACAAGACTACAACTTGTATTTGTTGTAATGTTGCCTGGATTGAATATTTATTGGACAATCCTGTTTTGTATTACATACAATGTTTTATAATTTGAGCAAAATGTCAGGGCACACTTGATGCGTCCTCACCTTATGCCAACGTGCTACTATTCAGCCGATTACTCACTGTTCTGACTTAATGCTTTGGAGTTCAAAGGTTGCCTTGCTTTAGGGTTTCAAATAACTATTAATGAACAATAATTGGCCCATCACTGGACGGAATCAAAGAACGATGGGCTGTAGCAACCATTACATGGCCTTTTAATGCTGCTGCATAATAAATTTGGCCTAATTAGACATACTAATGATTATCTTGTTTGAACGACTTAGTATCTCGTTTGAATTACTTAGTATATCGTTTGAACGACTTAGTAAAAAAAAAATGATGGAAAAAAACATATTTGAAAAAAAATACATTTAAGTTTTTTTTTTTTTACTACTCAATTTTTTTTGCTAAGTCGTTCAAACGAGATACTAAGTCGTTTGAACGACATAGTAAAAAAACAATTAGTAGTAAAAAAAAAAAACTTGAAAAAAATCAAATTCAAACATTTTTTTTCATCATTTTTTACTAAGTCGTTCAAACGAGATACTTAGTCGTTCAAACGAGATAAACTTAGTATCTGGGCCCAAATCTGTTTTTATTACTTGGGCTTCAGGGCTTCCGTAGAGGGTAAAACAGCCAAAGCGAGTTTATTCCCCACAATAAAATTAGATGTCCTATTTTAAATGCTGAATTGAGTTTGGTTAAATTATAGTTTTTCTTTGTTTGTGCTTACCAATGATACCTGAGTTAGCACTTGTGTTTTAAAAACAAATGCCTGATACACGTTGATGGAGTTTAAATTCTCAAATGGTAAATTGAAAAATGGACAAATAGAGTAGATTGATGTAACAGTTTGAGTGTCCTTGGGATAACTCATTGTTGTACCTTGATCTTAGTGACATCGTACATCTGTTTTTTGTCTATGTCGCCATTCCTATGAGTTTTCTGAGTTTCCACCCTAATGTTGAGCTGCTGTGTAGATATGACAAACTGCAACAATATTGGATGGTTAAGCCAATAACCCTAAACCTTCAGTTAACGAAGGATATCACCTAGTTGAAAGAATAACATGCGTTACCACAGACAGTCTGAGGACCATGTCATATTTTTAATGTGTGGAAACTTAAATTTCATATACCTACACTGAACAATGCATTTGGCCTTTATTTTTGGCTCACCTAAAGTGGGTAAAGCCAAAAGGCCAAGGACTCTGGGAAGTGGGGGGAGACCCCCTAGGATGGCCCCAAACATTGTTTCCCATTTAATCAGGGTAGCCTATTAATATGGATTCAACTTGAGTGTTTAGACTGGTCTCACCAGTGGTAATTTCCTCAACATGAGCATATTCAGTTTTGGGATAATCAAATGTTAGGTGAAAGCTAGATATATTTTCCTCTCAATAGCTTTAATGTTAAAATTTACAATTTTGAAACCAACTAAAGTGAGGGTACAGACCAAAAGTCATCCTCCATCATTGGTGACAGAACATTCTTAATGTCAATAGAACCATGGACATGGTCAAGATATACATAAAGTTGTGATTTAGGGTTTGGTTGACCGCCACTATTTGGAATGAAACCGAGATGGAGAATTCACCTGAAATTTAGGAGGTTAAACAAGTGTTGTCACGAGGTAGTTTGGCTGTGAAATTGCTAAATGTGGGTGCTGTAGATATGCTAATATAATCGCCCTGGTGGTTGTAGCAGGTAAACCACTGCAACTTGGGCTGGAGTTTTTCTCCCCTACAATTTACTTGGGCAGCTTATCCCCAGGGTGCAAACCGATTATTTAGTTAGGCATGTGCAAAGAAACTACAGGAGATTTTGGTAACCCTTCAGATTACATCCCGTTACTTACAGGGTAGTTCCCACGTAACTACGTTGTAACAAGAATGTAAGTACTTGGTAAGAATGGGTAGTTATGCGGGAACAATGTAGGTGTTACGTGTACTTATATGAACGAAAAACGATACTACTCCAAAACAACTTAGTAAACAGACAGGTGATAAAAAAGCAATTTTGAATTATTTCTCCAATACGCCGGTTCGAAAGCGCTCCAATGTAGGCTATTATTTCGTCGCGTTGAAAGCGAGAAGCCGACGAATGAAACGGATAGGCTTAACAAATACGAGCTTGTCAGATTTTACTGTTGTCGAGGACAATTAAACGTTAACATTAGAAGGCATACTTTAAGTATGCTAATCTCCTAAATTGTTGTTTCCAAAAGTAGATCCATTAGCTTGTGGTGGAAATACACATTAAAACTAGTCTATTTCATAATAACACCTGATAAAAAGAAAATAAATGTGGTAAATTATCATTTATTTTCAGTTAATACTCCATAACATACCTTCACGCCATCATCCTGTTGTAGCTTATTCTTTCCCATACCTTGTGTACTTCACCCGTACTTACCATGTAAGTTCCAATAAGTCCATCATGTTAAACTAGTTCTTATACGGTACCAACAACACTTACATTGTAAGTACTAGGAAAGAGGGCTGTAATTTGAAGTGGTGTCTGTTCCCACGTAGTTACAGTGTAGTTACAAGGAGAGGGCTGTAATTTGAAGCTGTGTCTGTTCACACGTAGTTACAGTGTAGTTACAAGGAAAGAGGGCTGTAATTTAAAGCAGTGTCTGTTCCCATATAGTTACAGTGTAGTTGCGAGGAAAGAGGGCTGTAATTTGAAGCGGTGTCTGTTCCCACATAGTTACAGTGTAAGTACTAGGAAAGAGGACTGTAATTTGAAGTGGTGTCTGTTCCCACATAGTTACAGTGTAGTTACATGGAAAGAGGGCTGTAATTTGAAGCGGTGTCTGTTCCCGCGTAGTTACAGTGTAGTTACATGGAAAGAGGGCTGTAATTTGAAGCGGTGTCTGTTCCCACATAGTTACAGGGTAGTTACAAGGAAAGAGGGCTGTAATTTGAAGCGGCATCTGTTCCCACATAGTTGCAGGGTAGTTACAAGTAAAGAGGGCTGTAATTTAAAGCAGTATCTGTTCCCACATACAGTAGTTACAATGTAGTTACAAGGAAAGAGGGCTGTAATTTGAAGCGGTGTCTGTAACCACGTAGATACACAGTAGTTACACCTACCAAGCAAGTACGTTTGGTGTAGTCAAATGAAGCAGATTCTGATTCACAGTAGTTAAAACACGTAACACCTCAAACTAATTAATTAATGACAATTTAAAATGAGAGGATATGTTCAAAATAAAAACACCTGTCAGGGAATTAATCAGAACCAAATCTAGATATCTGCACAATTTGGACAGAGATATAATGACAATAAAAAATCACATGCCAATTATAAACATTTTATTAAAACGAATAAAAACTATCAAATACTATTACAAACAACTACAACCACTACTATCTGAACCTTTTTTTAACCAGGTTATTGTAAGGTTTTTATTTTTTATTTTTCCCCCTCGAAGATTTCAGTTTGTTTTTCAGTCGAATTGTTCACATTATAGGTCACATTAAAAGTGGAAAAAGTTCTGACATTATTTATCTTTGTCTCATTCTTTTACATCACAAAAACCTGGCATTTTCACGGGTGTGTAGATTTTTTATATCCACTGTATATCAATTCAGAGTTCATCTTCATATCCAAAAGGTTGTTTTGCAGGTCCAGTGTGCTGTCCATGTACGGCATTTGCAATTCTGTTTACCACACAGCCTCTGTCCAGCTTGGTGTAAAGGGGGAGTCCCAAAGTCTTCCCCCTTGGAAGTGATCTCGACCTGTATAGAGAGTTTCAGTAAAAAGTGTTGTTTGGTATACAATTACTGACAATAACATGTTCAGTAACAAAAACAACTGTGAGCATTACATTTTTTATAATTTACCATTGTCTGCTCAATTTTTACTGAAATCATATTTTACACATCCCATTATGAAGACACCAGTGTGTACAAATGTTTTAAAGAACAGATTTTTACATCGTGTTGTCCACATAACAGAAAAGTCTATTGTCCCATATCTTACAGAGTACTTTCCTTGTCCTGAAAAGTTATAGCCCAGAAGAAAAATAATGTGTTATATTTTTCTAGTGTAAAAATCTGCAGTAATAACATTGTTATTAGTATTAACTGACTGAAGGCAGCATACATTAATAATTAATTAATCATTGAATAATAATTGCAAAATTGGGGCGATAAAAACAAACACATGATTCAAGTTAGACTGTTTGCATGGTTTCCCACTTAACTGTACATACCTCTGCTTTAATAGCAGTAAAGGCAATGGTGTTTTTTTTCCACCTTGTCCCTCCTGCAGCATTTATTTATGCTCCTGGTTTTCTTCAAGTCTTTCAGAAATTTCTTGTAACTGTGTAATACATCCTCAGGATTTCTTACTAAAACACAAGAAAATATATGCATGAGGACATATGAGGACATTGGTTAAACATCTACTGTGCATAATGTACCTATAGCATGTATTTCATCTCCAGTCCTGCAGTATCCCTGGCAATACATATCAGTTGTGTAGCCCAGGAAAAATACAACTTACTCAACTATTAAATGGCTTAGTTACCTGTTCACAAGAATAAATTGTTCTACAATGGTAAGATCAACAAAATATCAACAAAAGTCTGAATCTTCCTCATTATTCAAACAAACAAATTAGTTTCACGTTAATTGCCTTGAATGGGTATTGGGTATTGTTCTTTAATGGTAAGGTCAACTAAAATATTCCAAGTCTGAATCTTATTCAGTATTCAAACAGAAATGGTGTGTTCCTTTGAAAAATACAAATTAGCTTCACGTTAATTGCCTTGAATGGGCATTTAGAGGAATCTTTCTCTACAATATCTGATATTGTATTTTTGGTGTGTGTGTTTGGCCAGAACTTTTATTCACTCATTTTCTTTTGGATTAAATGCAAAATATTTAATAAAATGACATGTGAACACCTTGTGAAATATACTAAACAGCGATATTACAACCCAAAGTGATCTTGCAAAGCCTTTTGGCAATATGGTTTTGAAAATATATTTTCATGGACTAATCTTGGAATACTGTTTATGCAACATGTGGAGATCACTAGCTAGCATCCTTGCTAGCTTCAGTATCGTGCTTGCTAGAGTGCTTTCTAGCGCGCTTTGACTTGTTACATTTTGGCCGAGTAAAAATTGAAAAGCTCGGTTTAACATGAATTGCTTGCTTTAACTACAATTTGGGTTAATAATTACATTTAAAAAATGTATTGGCTAATTACCTTTGCAAATGAAGAATGCCGTCAGGGCTGCAGTCCACAGTGCAGTCCTTCTCTTTCTATGGTGGTTCACAAGAAACGTTAGAGGTGCATACCGCCACCTACTGTATGCGTGTAGCACGATGTTCCCGATTTCCTTTTATAGAAATGCCCTAAATCCTAACTCTATCACCCTGTCATTATAATGATAATATTTTTTATATTAACAAACATTGTTGAAAATTAGGATGTATGATATTTCTATAAAAACGTTGCCCAACGCATACAGTAGGTGGCGGTATGCAATTCTTACGTTGGTTGTGAGATGGAATAGTAAGAGAAGTACTACATATTTGTATACGGTACGCCTGACGGCGTTCCTCGTTTGCAAAGGTAGGTAGCGAATTTATTGTACCGTAATTATAATCCCAAATTGTTATTAAACCAACCAATTCATGTTAGACCCAGCATTCAAATTTTTACTCGGTCAAAATGTTACAAATAAAAGCGCGCTAGCAAGCACTCTTGCAAGCATACTACTGAAGCTTGCTAGGACGCTAGCTAGTGACTAGGGTTGTCAAAATGTACTTGAACGTTTTCTAACATTCATCCATGAAAATATTTTTGAATAGTACATAATTCCAATATACATTCAATTGTACTTGCGAAAAAGGTCTTTCATTTTGCTTTCGTTTTGGTCATGTGCCAGTTCCACAGAACATTACGCAACACAAATTAAGAACGCTAAACACCTCGTTAGTTTTGACACTGCCTCAGCTATTGAACCAATGATATGTAAGCATATGTGTTTAAAATGTAACATGTATGGTGGCATTCTGCCGTTTTATGGGTTACTAGGCAGTTAAAAAATACCAAAGGCTACAGTGTACATAAAAGAAAAGTTTATTTGAAACCTTCACTACAAATGGAGTTGCATTGCTGTGCATCAATATGTTAGTCAGCCTGGAACTTAAACAGGGTACAATAATTATGACTACAGAACGGAAAGAAATATGTATTTTCTTAAGAAAATATGTTTTACTGACTTATTACACAGTTCAGGTAACACATCAATTAATAATAATGGCATCTAAAAAATGACCTATGCCTGAAACCCAATGGTGCTATCAAACTCCTGGTACCAGTGGTAATGTATTGGGTTACTCTGACAAGGACTCCTTAGTCTTGAGTATGTCAATTGGTTGAGCACTGTGCCAACAACGCAAACGTTGTGGTTCGGATTCACTTGGGGAAACAGGACGAGGAGAATGACCATGTCTTTGCAAGATCACTTTGGGTTGTAATAGGGTTGTTTAGTATATTTCAGAAGGTGTTCAAATGCACTTTTATTAAATAGTTTGCTTGTTCGCCCAACATTTAATCCAAAAGAAAATTAGTGAATAAAATTTCTGACCAAACACACACAACAAAAATATAATATTAAATGTTGTAGAGTTCAACACTTGTTCAACACTTGTTGAACTCCATGTTAAAGATTCCTCTAAATACCCATTCAAGGCAATTAACGTGAAGCTAATTTGTTTGTTTGAATACTGAGGAAGATTCAGACTTTTGTTGATATTTTGTTGATCTTACCATTGTAGACCAATTGATTCTTGTGAACTGCTAATTAAGCCATTTAATAGCTGAGTAAGTTGTATTTTTCCTGGGCTACACAACTGATATGTATTGCCGGGGACACTCCAGGACTGGAGATGAAATACATGCTATAGGTTAGGTACATTATGCACAGTAGATGTTTAACCAATGAATAATATGTCCTCACACATATATTTTGTTGTGTTGTAGTAAGAAATCCTGAGGATATATTACACAGTTACAAGAAACGTCTGAAAGACTTCAAGAATACGAGGAGCATAAATGCTGCTGGAGGCACAGGTTGGACAAAACTACTATTGCCCTTACTGCCATTAAAGCAGAGGTATGTACAGTTAAATGGAAAACCATGCTAACAATCTAACTTGAATTTTATGTATTTGTTTTTGTCTCCCCAAGTTTGCAACTACACTGCTCAAAAAATATAAAAGAACATGTAATTATCACAGTATAACACCATGTCAATTAAACATCAGGGATAACAATCCGTCCAGTTGGGAAGCATAAGCGATTGTGAAACAATGTCACCTGTTTTGGTGCAAATGAAAGCGACAACAGTTGCACTGGAGAGGCAACAGCAAGACAATCCCCAAAAAGGAAATGGTTTTGCAGGTGGTGGCCACAGACAATTACTGTCTCCTAATCCTTCTTGACTGATTCTTCTCTAGTTTTGCTAGTGTCCTTGTCATTAATGGTAGTATGAGGCGGTACCTGCAGCCCATTCAGGTTACACAGGCAGTCCAGATCCTCCAGGATGGCACATCCATACGTGCCTCAGCATGAAGGTTGGCTGTGTCTCCCAGTACAATCTCGAGCATGGAGGAGATACCAGGCCGTTACACGAGAGCTGGACTGGGCCGTAGAAGGGCAACAACATAGCATCAGGACCGGTATCTGCTCCTTTCTGCGAGGAGGTACAGGAGGAGCACTGCCAGAGCCCTACAAAATGACCTCCAGCAGGCTGATGGTGTGCATGTTTCTGACCAAACTGTCAGAAACCATGAGGGTGGCATGAGGGCCCGACGTCCTCTAGTGGGACCTATGCTTACAGCCCAGCACCGTGCAGCTCGATTGGCATTCGCCAGAGAACACCAGAATTGGCAGGTCCGTCATTGGCGCCCTGTTCTCTTCACAGATGAGAGCAGGTTCACACTAAGCATGTGACAGACGTGAAAGTGTATGGAGACGCCGCGTTGAACGTTATGCTGCCTGCAACATTATTCAGCATGACCGGTTTGGTGCGTCAGTGATGGTCTGGGGAGGCATATGGTCTGGAGGGTTACACGGACGTCCACGTGGTACCCTGACTGCTGTTAGGTACTGGGATGAAATCCTCAGACCCATCGTCAAACCTCTCGCTGGTGCAGTGGGCCTTGAGTTCATCCTGGTGCAGGACAATGCCCAGCCTCATGTGGCCTGAGTGTGTAGGCAGTTCCTGGATGAAGAAGACATTGATTGCATTGACTGGCCCTCACGTCCCCCAGACCTGAATCCAATTGAGATCCACTGGGACTTTATGTATCGGTGCATCTGACGCCCCCAAGTAGAATCACAGACGGTGCAGGAGCTCACTGATGCCCTGATCCAGGTTTGGGAGGAGATCCCCCAGGACACCTTCCGCTGTCTCATCAGGAGCATGCCCAGATGTTGTCAGGAACACATACAGGCACGTGGGGGCCATACACATTCTTGAGTCACATTATGAGTTGCTGTGATGACGTTCATGCAAATTGGAACAGCCTTTGATTTCAAATGTTTTCTTTCATTTTCGATGTGAGTTTGAATCCAGCCCTCAGTCGTTTGGTGATTTTGGTTTCCATTGACCGTTGTTATGTCATTTTGTTCTCAATGAATTCAGTAAAGATTCAGTAAAGATTTTGATCTTTAATATCCTTCCTCGAGACCCGATGTGTTAAGTGTTCCCTTAATTTTTTGGAGCAGTGTATTACTCAATCTTTAATTCATTATTCATGTATGCTGCCTTCAGTCAGTTAATACTAATAACAATGTTATTATTGGGGAGTTTTTAACTAGAAAAATATAAAACATAATTTTTCTTTTGGGCTATAATCAACTTTTCAGGACAAGGAAAGTACTAAGCTTATCTGTATGACCAGCACAACATGAGAAAATTACAGATTTTTCTGTTTCTGTATTCAACAAGATGTAAAAAGTGTTCTTTAAAACATTTGTACACACTGGTGTCACCATATTGGGATGTGTATAATATGATATCAGTAAAATTTGAGCAGACAATGGTAAATTATAAAAAAATGTAATGCTCACAGTTCTTTTTGTTATTGAACATGTTATTGTCCAGGTAAGTCCTGGACAACATGTTATTGTCCAGGTAAGTCCAGTAATTGTAGACTAAACAACATTTTTTACTGAAATTCTCTATAAGGGGCGAGATCTCTTCTAAGAGGGAAGATTTTGGGACTCCCCCTCTATACCAAGCTGGACAGAGGCTGTGTGGTTACACAGTATTTCAAATGGCGTACATGGGCAGCACACCGGACCTGCAAGGCAAGGCAAGGCAAGGCAGCTTTATTTGTATAGCACATTTCAACAACAGGGCAATTCAAAGTGCTTCACACAAAATCAGTTAAAAAACAGATAATAAAAATAAAAACATTAAGACACATAAAACACAAGCATAAAAGTTACAGTGCAGCATAAGAAATTAAACATTAAAGAAATTAAAAGAAATTTAAATGTAATTCGAATCATTTAAAGAAAGGCAACATCAAAAAGAAAGGTCTTCAGCCTTGATTTAAAAGAACTGAGAGTAGCAGCGGATCTACAGGTTTCTGGAAGTTTATTCCAGATATGAGGAGCATAGAAACTGAATGCTGCTTCCCCCTGTTTAGTTCTGACTCTGGGGACAGAAAGCAGACCTGTCCCTGATGACCTGAGAGGTCTG
>JACXGI010004651.1:39746-52263 GCA_016801175.1 Esox masquinongy | reverse complement strand
CACACACACACACACACACACACACACACACACACACACACACACACACACACACACACACACACACACACACACACACACACACACACACACACACACCATCTGCGGTGCATACCTGCTCTTTAAAGACTACATTAAACCTCCACAACTGTTGTACAGATCAACACTAGTCTTGTATGTCTCTCATCAGTAAACTATCATCCCTCATGCCCCAACTTCTCAAAATACATACTTCCCTGTACCCAACGGCTCCCAGTAGTGTGCCAGCCTGCTATGGGACTGGTAAGTGCAAGTGAGCCCTATAACATGTGTATTGCGTTTCATGCATCTCATCTTGAATTGGTGTCCACGGCTGCTGTTGGTCAGACAGGGCAGCAGGTGCTACTGTTCCACAGATGAATAAACCCTGACCGGGTACAGCTGGGAATGTGGTTGGACAGCCTTGATGTCACCACCACTGTATTGACACCTGGCTGTTTCCTTTCCAACCTCAGAGTCCTGCAGTGCAAGATGCACACAACCAAGACCCCAGCATCTAAAGTATAGAACACACACTGCCTGTTAGTGTGTCTCCTCACATTAAAAATGTAACCCCTGTGAACATCACATAGAGACTGTTAGTGTCTCCTCATGTTCAAACTTAACCCCTGTGAACATCACAAAGAAGCTGTTAGTGTCTCCTCATGTTCAAACCTAACCCCTGTGAACATCACAAAGAAGCTGTTAGTGTCTCCTCATGTTCATACATCACATAGAGACTGTTAGTGTCTCCTCATGTTCAAACCTAACCCCTGTGAACATCACAAAGAAGCTGTTAGTGTCTCCTCATGTTTAAACCTAACCCCTGTGAACATCACATAGAGACTGTTAGTGTCTCCTCACATTAAAAATGTACCCCTGTGAACATCACATAGAGACTGTTAGTGTCTCCTCATGTTCAAACTTAACCCCTGTGAACATCACATAGAGGCTGTTAGTGTCTCCTCATGTTCAAACTTAACCCCTGTGAACAACACATAGAGACTGTTAGTGTCTCCTCACATTAAAAATGTAACCCCTGTGAACAACACATAGAGGCTGTTAGTGTCTCCTCACATTAAAAATGAAACCCCTGTGAATATCACATAGAGACTGTTAGTGTCTCCTCACATTAAAAATGTAACCCCTGTGAATATCACAAAGAGACTGTTAGTGTCTCCTCATGTTCAAACCTAACCCCTGTGAACATCACAAAGAGGCTGTTAGTGCCTCCTCATGTTCAAACCTAACCCCTGTGAACATTACATAGAGGCCGTTAGTGTCTCCTCATGTTCATACTTAACCCATGTGAATATCACAGAGACTGTTAGTGTCTCCTCATGTTCATACATAACCCCTGTGAACATCACATCCAGACTGTTAGTGTCTCCTCATGTTCATACATAACCCCTGTGAACATCACATCCAGACTGTTAGTGTCTCCTCATGTTCATACTTAACCCCTGTGAACTACACATCCAGACTGCTAGTGTGTCTCTTCAAGTTCAAATTTAACCCCTGTGAACATCCCCTGTGAACATCACATAGAGACTGTTAGTGTGACTTATCATGTTAAAACATAACCCCTTGCCAGAACGTCACACACAGAAGCCTATTTGGTTTAATGACTAAGTAACCCATAGACACAAGTGAGATACACATATAAAACACATGATCATTTAAAGCAGTGTGACATTCACATTTAAGTTGAAGTTGTAGTTGCTGGCCATGTCTATGACGTGGGTATGAGTGGACTCCCATAGACCAAAAAAGTAAAATATTTATATAAGGATGTCTTGGGCTGCAAATCCACTGTGCTCTTTTTGACAGTCCTGAGCACTCAGTCCCTTACACACTCGCATTCACACACCTACACACACACACACAACACACACACACACACACACACAGCTCCTGACCTCCCTAATTAGCAGGTGAGAGTGCGGGGAGTGCTGGTGGTTGCGTCTCACTATGTACACACTGCCTGGGAGGGAGATTCCTGGGGAGGTCACACAGTCCTGGACTAATCCTCCCCTTTAATTGGGCCGTGCGTCAACGAACGTGACAAGTCTCATCTGAACTGTCTGGAGCCTCCGTCTGTGTGTGTGTGTGTGTGTGTGTGTGTGTGCGTGTGTGTGTGCATGTCTGTGTGTCTCGTTGGGAAGAGATTTATGACCTCGAGGGTTATGACTGATGTTTGTGTACAGTTTACAGACTGAACTGGCTCTATATGATGCTCGTGTGCATTCAGTGCCAATAATATATAGTACTGTTAACCGTCATTTTTTAAAACCTTGTTGAACCCTTCCACAAAGTTAACCAAGAACTAGACTAGTGTTTACTGGCCCACCGCAGACAGATTTATCAAAAAATGAATATTGTTAACATTTGGTGTACACTTGCTTTTTAGTGTTACAGACACAAGCATAGTTGTATAATTCCACAGTTTGGCACTAACAACTAACAATATGCAGTGGAAACGTACAGCCTCTAAAAACTAGTGCTCACATTTTATTGCTGTTTTACACAAATCTACAAGAATGACTGTAACTGTAAGCTTGAGAACAATGGCACAACTCTAACTGTTGTTCATCTGGCCTCACCGCGCAGAGCGTTTACTAGTAGCGAGCTTTGTTTCCTCAAAATAGCCACTGATAGGAAGTCTTGCATGCCTGGCATCGTTAACATATCTAAACACATGTATGTGCCCTGTGCGGAATCCAGTTGTCCCCCATGGCCCTTTGTCGACCAGGGTGTGTAGAGGAAGTGTTGTGGAATGTGCTCTGAATCATACCACATGTGTTTTATACCGCACCAACAACCCCTGTTCCTCGTCCTCCCAGCTCATCTGGTCTTAGAGACGGGGGAGACCTTCTGGAAGATCCCAGGGCCAGGGGGAGGAGGGAGTCACAGCGGAGGGGAGAGGTGGGGAAGGAGTGAGGTAGCATAGAGGTCGTCTGACGGGATGTGTCTGTCAAGGCCTTGGGATAGGTGGGGGGTCTGAGGTAGGTGTGTGTGTGTTTCTGCGTGTACTCCAGCCTGTGTGTTCATAGGGGAGGTCAAATGTAGCAGCCGTCCAGCCCTAACAGCAGCAGCTGGATGTTATCTGTCTAAGCGCGGCGGGTCTCGGTTTCCTTTAATGACACTCCAGACCCTGTGCTCACTGTCCCTGGATAGACCTGGGCCAGCAGAGAAACACACTGCACAGGTAAACACTTCTGGAGGAGTAACCTCTTAAATCATCTACCAAACACACACAACACACGCACACACAACACAGACACACAACACACACACACACAACACAGACACACAACTCCCACACATCCACACAACACAAATACACATACACGCAACACACCCACATATACATTATGCACAACGCAAAGACACTCATGCCACACAGATACACACAACACACACAGACAGACACAACAGCACTCAGACATTAGTTCACACACGCATACAGTACACACACACACGAAACACAAGAACTAGAACCCACATTGGTTGACACACACACACACCACAACATGACTGATTTTTTCACGCTTAAACCCTGACTACCTCTGTGTAGTATTTTCTTTCTACTTGTAGCCCATCAAAAGGCTTTGCAAATAAATGTCTGTCCTTTGTAATATCAATATTGCAAACTAAACGGTTTTGAAAGTTTTCTTGGACAATCATTTTTTACATTAAACTCCTATTACAGTAGTATCCATGTATCTATCCATGTATCCATGTGTTATCATGGAAGACAGAGACACTAGGACTGATACTATGTTGGATATTACAGTAGGCTGCATTAATCAACACTCAAGGACCTGAGAATTATACACGCTTTAGCAAAGCAAATCAGCCTTATCAGAGAAACAAAACATTTCCCACGAACAGAGTGGAGAAATTGGGAAGAAAAAAAGAGGGTCAATAAAAGGACTGAATAACACAGACACAAAGTCTGAGAGAATGACAGGGACAGTAGGAGACAGAGGGAGACAGTGGGAGACAGTGGGGAGACAGTAGGAGACAATGACAGACAGTGGGGAGACAGTGGGAGACAGTGGGGAGACAGCGGGAGACAGTGAGAGACAGTAGGGAGACAGTGGGAGACAGTGAGAGACAGTGGGAAACAGCAGGAGACAGTGGGAGACAGTGGGGTGACAGTAGGAGACAGAGGGGAGACAGCGGGAGACAGCGGGAGACTGTGAGAGAGAGTGGGAGACAATGGGAAGAAAGTGGGGAGAAAGTGGGGAGACAGTAAGAGACAATGACAGACAGTGGGAGACAGTGGGGAGACAGTGGGAAGACAGTAGGAGACAATGACAGACAGTGGGAGACAGTGGGGAGACAGTAGGAGACAGTGAAAGACAATGAGAGACAGTAGGAGACAGTGGGAGACAGCAGGAGACAGTGAGAGACAGTAGGGAGACAGTGGGAGAAGTGAGAGACAGTGGGGGACAGCGGGAGACAGTGGGGAGACAGTGGGGAGACAGTAGTGAGACAGTGAGAGACAGTGAGAGACAGCGGGAGACAGCAAGAGACAGCGGGAGACAGTGGGGAGACAATGGGAGACAGTAGGAGACAGCGAGATACAGTGGGAGACAGTGGGAGACAATGGGAAGAAAGTGGGGAGAGTGGGGAGAAAGTGGGGAGGCAGTGAGAGACAGTAGGAGACAGTGGGAGACAGTGGGAGACAGTAAGAGATATTGAGAGAAAGTGGGGAGAAACTGGAGAGAAACTGGGGAGACAGTGAGAGACAGTAGGAGACAATGGGAGACTGTGGCAGAGAGTGGGGAGACAATTGGAGACAATGGGAAAAAAGTGGGGAGAGTGGGGAGAAAGTGGGGAGACAGTGAGAGACAGTAGGAGACATTGGGAGACAGTGGGAGAGAACGGGAAAAATAAGAAAGATAAATAAGGTAGATTTTAACTTTGAGCTGTGACTGTTCTATGCTGGGTTCTAATTTAGGTTCCACAGGGAACACACAGAACCCAAACTAGATGTAACCGACAGGAAGTCTGGGGCCAATAGACTCCCAGGACTGCTGTAACGCTGTCATTCTTTTTAATTTCTGTCACTACCTCGTTTCCTATCGATGTGTCTTCACCCCCCTCTCCAACAACATTACTGATTCCATCCTGCTAGCCTCACCCCCTATCTTCACTCTGGTAATCCCTGGATTTTTCTCCGGCTGCCTCCCATACCCTAGGACATGTTGGCCCATACCCTAGGACATGTTGGCCCATACCCTAGGACATGTTGGTCCATACCCTAGGACATGTTGGCCCATACCCTAGGACATGTTAGCCTATACCCTAGGACATGTTGGCCCATACCCTAGGACATGTTGGCCCATACCCTAGGACATGTTGGTCCATACCCTAGGACATGTTGGCCCATACCCTAGGAAATGTTGGTCCATACCCTAGGACATGTTGGTCCATACCCTGGGACATGTTGGTCCATACCCTAGGACATGTTGGTCCATACCCTAGGACCATTGAGGTAACGTGTGAGCTGGAACTACCTTTCTCGCTTCTACCTCTTCTTTACCACTCTCTTCTCCTTTCATTCTCTCTATCCATCTCTCTCTCTCATCCCATTTATTCTCCCATTCTCTCTCAGTCCTGCTCATTCTCTCTATCCAGCTCTCTTTTCCTTTTATTCTCTCTTTCCATCTCTCTCTTATTCCATTGATTCTCCTCTCTCGTCCCTTGGCTGCAGCCTATCTGAATGGAATCGCCAAACACAAGTGGTACAGTTGCGCCGTCTCGGGCCCAGGTTGAAGCCGTATCACGCTAAAGCAACATCGGGGATATTATTTGGTGTCTTCGTGGTTGTTTAGATTTCAATAAATTGACTTTGCCTCCTCTTCAGTCTGAGATGTCTGGCCTGTGGCCATGGAGGGAGAAGGAGTGGAGGAGATACGCCTGCAGGCATCACTAAAGAAGGCCCTGCTTCACTACAGCTCAGGGATAACTCCTGGTTATTATCGCAGGCTACGGACGGGCTTTGCGAGGTATTCCCGAAGACTTCTGTACACTTTAATATGTGAAAATATAATAACTCATGGCCCACTTTGTTGATATTAATCTGTGTCTATGAGTAACAGTTTTGGATGGATGGAAAGCACTTCAAAAAGAGATTTATTTGAGGAGGCGATTTATGTTATTCCAAAATGTGATTCCTATGGCTTTAACAAGTGAGTATCAGGCAGTCCAATGTAAAGCCGCTGGATGGTAAGTCATTAGTGAAGACTTAGTGAAGACACTCAGTGTCAGTCATCTCCACCTGTCACTCAAATCCCTCCTGTGTTCCAGACAAGGTATAGCAGCAGCTGACAAGAAAGAATGAAAATGGAGAAATGGAGTGAGATGGATAAAGAGTTTGGGTTGGGAGAATTTTCAGAGAGAAGATGTGGAGAAAGGACAATTACCCACTATCGCAAATACTTGTCTTGAGCGATTCTGACGCTTTCAAACAGCCTGGCTGAAACAACCTGTCAACCAGCACAGTCAATGAACAGAGTCCAGGGCCATGTTTTTGGTATGACCCAATGCTCCATTAAGGCCTCCAGCCCTGACATTAGTTTACAGACCTGCAAACTTTTGAGCTTCTCTACCCTTCATAGTTAAGGTTTGGGGAGACAGTGGTGGGGTATACTGAGCTTAGACCAGTGATGTACAGTTGGCTGTTGATCTTCCTCTGACAGAGTAGTTCCGATAGAACAACGTCCAAACTGACCTAAAATCAGCTAAGGGGAGAGTTTTATCTGAACCAGTGTTTTGCCAGAGGTGGAACAGACGGGCCACAGACAGCTCCCTGGGTCTATTACCGTTATCTTCACCTGACCCCTCAGGACACACTCAGTTATTAATAGATCTGGGAGTGTGTGTTTGTGTGTCAGCATATTACTAGACTTCTGAGGATCAAAAATCCTCACATGGATTGTAAAATGAGGATATTTTTGGGCAGCTAATGGGCTATTTTCAGTTTTAGTTTAGTAGTTAAGTGTTAGTGCTTAGATTTAGGGTTAGGATTTATGGTTAGTTTCAGACATTAAATTTTTTTGTCCAGGATTATGGTAAGGTTTATTTTACCGGTTGGATTTAGGGTTCGGGATTGAGGGGAATAGCATTTTGAATGGTAATTATTCTTTAGGGGGGGTTCCCGCAAGGATAGTAAACTTGAAATATACTTGTGTGTGTGTCTGTGTTTGTGCCTGGGTATGTGAGTGTATGCGTATGAATGTTTTTATCTCCAATGTGAGGCATTCATCAGGAATGGCACTTTCTGCCATTTTGTGTTCAAATAAAACACAGAACCATGTTCTGTGTTCCTTGGTATGTTGAGAGGCTTCACTTACGCAAGTTGTCAGTAAGAAATTACACTATCATCACGCTGGCCGATTGATTCGGTACATTGCGTTTTTATAGTTTTTCCTACAATACGTAGTTCGATCGAACACACCTCTCTCTCTCGCCTGATTCCATAACCTGAAACAACAGAGGAGAACCAACAGCTACAATGTCCGGCTTGCTTCTAACACCCAGGGGACAGTTACTGGGTTCTGGTCAGATGTTATTATAGCTTGGAAAAAACATGTTGTAACTATATCAGTTCTTAACCCTGATGCATATCCTATTTTATTATTATCATACCTTTATTTCAACAAGGAGCACAGACTGAGACCAAGGTCTCTTACAGCTGGGCCCTGCACTTAAACACAATCTCATAGAAATACATAAACACAAAGACATAGATAGAGTCACATAGAAATACATTGACACAAAGACATAGATACAGTCACATTGAAATACATAGACACAAAGACATAGATAAAGTCACATAGAAATACATAGACACAAAGACATAGATACAGTCACATCGAAATACATAGACACAAAGACATAGATACAGTCACATTGAAATACACAAAAGTCATCAGGCGAGAAGCAGTAACTAAATTAACCACGGCACACTTCTCTTGCCAGCATGGTTTGGCAACTTGCATTACAGTATTGTATGAAGGTAATTGAATAAACTGAAGCTGATTCTGTGTATACAGATAATCAGATTATAAACCACAGCATTAACTGTTTGTGTTTTACCTCAGTGGCTACTAGTGTATCCATGTCCAACTTTGCTCTGCGGTCGGGCAACAGTTGGCTCCCAACATCAGACGCAAATATTCCTACACGCCGGTACTCAACAGATCACACGCAAACACACATATTCCATGAGCTCACCCGATTACACAATCACACACACACACACACACAAACACACACACACACACACACGCAAACGTACACACAAACAGACACGCACATGCCTACGCACGCACGCACGCACGCACGCACTCACTCACTCTCACTCCCGCAGCCATGCTGGGATTTGACAGCTAGAACGGAGCGTATGATAATGTAGTGTGTCACTGCGACCAGGATGAGGGATGAAGTCACGGGCTGCCTGTCGGCTAGGAGGTGGAGCAGAGCCACGATCAGACAGCAGAAGAGTAACAGACTCCTCGGAGGAAAGACGGGGGAGAGACAACAAGACGCACAGACCAATGGGTCCCAAGGACACGTTTACACTTCAGGTCTTCGTTACACAGCCAACTGGCCTGAATGAACCCACTACACTGGGTAGATGATAAGAGGCCGACAACACAGTAGTTCTGACACCCTACAGGCAATCCAACCAAGTGAACATCTCTCACATCCCTACTCCTAAACCCAGACCGACGGCCAGTTCTTGATTACCCTTCTGACTGACTACAGACTGTTTTTTGTCTTTCTCCGGTGAGAAACACTTAGTCACAGTGTTGACAAGGACGCCATTTACCACCAGAATATTTTACATAGACCTGCTAACTGACTTGTACGTGTGTGTGTGTGTGTGTGTGTGTGTGTGTGTGTGTGTCTGGCTTGGTTGTCTGGACACTTGATAGACAGCTGAAGAAATGTTTGTCTCCTGAGACTATCTCTTGGCGGGGGCAACACTTTACTCACTGCACATCAACTTTATCTACCGACTCTGACTTGGAATCAGACAGCGAGTGATTTCTTTGTGGAGTAAAAGATATGGTTGATAATGGATTAGTGAGCCAGAATCAGGGAAACAAGTTGTTGTTATCTGTGTGGATGTGTCTGTTTTAGCAATGGAGCCATTAGCAGAAGAGATAACCCAGTTGCTCTGGGAGAGAGTGTTTTCACCTCCTGACCTTCAGGGGAAATCAACAGCCAGGTGCAACAGCGGAACCAGGCCCGGCTCTGTGACAGAGGTTAAACACACATAGCCCCATTCCATTTCCACGGCCGATCGTACAAAACAGAATTTTCATCTTCCAGGTGATGAGAAACCTTCTCATCACCATGGCCCAATCCAATGGCAAACAAAACAAAGTAATGTGTCCGTATTCCGCATACCGAAGCCTGCCGCGTGTATTTGTAATTATGGAGTTGTGAAGAGCCCAGTGATGCGTCCACTCAGCGTTTGTCACATTTATGAACATAAAGACATGGGTGGTTTTTCAATGTGGGAGAGGTTGTAATGTTAGTTTACACTGGGAGACAAACTAGTGAGTGAGGTATTGTGCGTGTGTGTTTGTGTGTGTGTGTGTGTGTGTGTGTGTGTGTGTGTGACCCTGTGTTGTAGTGTTTGGCAGTGGTTTTAGGTGGATTTAGGTGGAACACAGAGTAGCATGGCGGTTCTTATCAGCCCTGTCAGTTTTGGAGGGGAACACACATCGTCTGCCTGAAGGGATCGCTGTCTGGAACTTGCCTGTCCTGGAATGTCCAGTTGGAATCATCTGCTTTTGGCACGACAGGACGGTGGTCAGGTGACCTCGGTCAGAATTCTGGTCAAACTCCACGCCGACTGGCGTGTAGAGGAGAACGATGGTACTACAGAATGTCTCTGAGCGGATTTAGAGATATGAAGACAGATGTGTATCTATCATCAAGACAGACAGTTATAAAAGTAAAAAAATGCTAATGTCCTGTGTGACGTAATGGCTTTTAAACCCAGATTGTATGTGCAATTCAATACCTGTTATTAACTGTGAAGGAGAACAGTGAGGTTTCAACACTACTACTCACGTAAGTACGGTTCACAGAACTGCCTTCTCTGCAGTAGGCCTGCTAGGTCTTGTTTTAACAGTGTCCAAGTGTGATTTACATTGTTGTTTTAATGTAATGTGTTGCATGCAGCCGAAAATCCACAAGCAGTGTGTCCCTCAGTTTACCATCTCTCTAACTCATATTTCACAAGAGTGCCCAGTAGACAGTGGTCCATAACGTGTGTGCACTGAATGGAAAAAAACCAACCTCCAATCAAAAAATAACGCTTAAAGAGAATTCCACTCAGGTGCATTGGACATGACGAACAACTTAAAATGAACAAAAATATTCTCAATATTAAGATCAAGGTGGCAAAGTCTTTCCCCTGAACTTAACTGCAGACTCACCATTCTGACCTGTGATAAACAATCAGCTGTATGCTTCACTGATGTGATCTCCAACGTATTGGGTCGAGTGATAAAAAAAATATATCTGAAAATCCGAAAATATAAGTTGGTATTCTGTTGTTTTTGCTCTAGCAAATTCCCCTAGTCAAACGGCTGGTATGTCAGCTGAAACCTTTAAAAATACGAGCCACGCAGCCTTTGTGCCGTGTTTTGTTTGGCCTATAGGCAGATTTCAGGGAACATCTGAGGCAGCATGTGATGGATCCTCTGGTCTCCAGTTTAATGAAGACCACATCCATAACCAGACAAGGAGGAGGAGGAGGCTGGCCTTCTACTGGCTGCACTGGTTCATTATACTGAGTTTTTAGGGCAACCACACATTGGTCCACTGTGGGAGGTGATAGATGGCTTTTAATCCAATGATTTTCAAAAGCACTAGGTATTGTCTCTCTCTCACTCTCACCCCCTGGAGTTTCCAACTACATCAAGAGAGCAGAGGTGAGGAGACAAACTGGGAAATCTTTCTGTTAAACACCATGAAGCTTTTACAACTTCTTTCTGGGTAGAACTATTTCCAGACTTTACTAACCGCAGAAAGTCTTATTTTGAACACCTGTTGAAGTTTACTTCCCTGAAAATGAAATGAAATGGTGTTGTCTGAAATCCTTTTTTGTTTTCTCCCTGTCTCACTGACTATGTTAGGTCCCCAGGTCAGGTGAAACGTTCAGAGCATATGTGCCTTGATGTGAGAGGGAATTAATAAATGTATCGTATTGCTTTTATACTGACGCTGTCTACAACACAAATAAAATTTCTTCAAAGTGCTTCAAAAGGAGGCATTCGGCACCTAGCGTCACTATTTTGTGTTTGTGGGCCTGCTTGTTGATATGAGTTCTTTACTCCCTGTAATTGTTTTGATTTACCTATCATTGTCCAGGGTATGGGGCTGTCTCTGGCCAGGCCTCTGTGTGCTCCTATTATCCACAGCAGGCCAATAATCACAACCATGTGCTTTCCCATTCAAATTACCATATGGTTCTAACTTTCCCCATATTTTGACTAATACATACCTGGTTTGCTGACTAGTAAAACAGTAAAATGAATTCTCCTTTTTTATATTATTTGCAACACATGAGGATGGTTTGGGAGTGGAGCGCAGAGAGGGAGGTATGTTACTAAGAATGATTTCACCTTGCATGCAACGCAGCTTCGTGTCGGTGCGCCCTTAGTCAATAGCCTGATTGTGTTTTTTGTTACCGGATTGGTACTACACAGAAAACTATATCATTTTCTGTTGTTTTACATGCATGTTTTGTTTTTATCTGGTGTAACACGCAACCATTACAGCATCAGCATCAGCCTTCAACATCAGAAACAAAGCTTTAATAGTGTAGACGGAAGACCCTTCATCCAAATCAGACAAAAGAATGCAATCAATTTAAACTGAAAACTAACTCCTAATCTGCCCTTACCATTCAGAAAAATGCCGCAAATATTATAAACAACTGAGAATTTAATATGATCTATATATCTTTCTCTCTTTCTCTAAGACTGGAATGAGGTCTCGGTCCTTCGTTCTTCTTCTGTGAGCTGGATCAGGACTGTATATTGTGTTACTGTTTTCCTTTCCACAGAGAGGATTTTTTCTTCTGGGTAAATTCACCATCCAAAGCTCTTGTATCCACAATACAACACCTGGAAAAAGAAACTCTTCATTAATCTCTGCTGCCCTAACAATCCTCTGTTTTAAAGCGCTAGCTCCTGTCTTCCAAACCATATGTGAGAGCTGGGTCGACAGTATAGCGCACGGCTGTATAAGACTAACAGGAGCACAAAGCTCATGTTTTAGAATAACTTGTGAAATAATTTGGGCAAGTGCTTTTTTACTGATTTTCAATTTGGGCAAGTGATTTTTTACTGGCATATCAACCAAAAACTGAGTTTTTGGTTGATATGCCACTGGTAAATGGCCAATTGATGTGATGTTTAATTTCATGGTCCAAGAATAATACTCCACATTTAAAAAA
>JACXGI010004651.1:0-39646 GCA_016801175.1 Esox masquinongy | reverse complement strand
GATTGAATTTGAACAACGAAAGTTGTGAATGTGTGGTGAATTGGTGTAATTCAGCACCAAACTGTAAATAACAAACATTGGTATGCATTTGTAAATGGTGTGTAATGATATTATGAAATATTGTAAAATTGTTTACTTAAGGAACAATTTTCTTTGAAAAGAAAAAGATGTCTGTACATTTGAAAAACACAAATATCAAATAGTTCAACCACCATTAAAATCCCATTTTGGATTAAATAAAATTACTTTTCCCCATGTTTCATAAGCCATCAAAAAGCCCTTACTGTACCACACCCTCCATTTCACCAGAAAAAGAGCGAAATCACAAATATCTCCTATCATCTTTCATGACATGGGATCATTTTCATACTGGGTAGCAAATACAAACGTATTCAATGGGCATATAATGAAAACATACATATAATCATGACCCCTGACTTAGACATATCCAGTAGGATCACATGCTGTTTGTTGACTTCAACATTCCACTCTACATGTTTTACTCAACTGTGTAGGGTAATCTGCAAGAAAATATCTCAATAACAATTAGGTGACACATTTCCCTACATTAAGGTTTCTAAATAAACTTTGGATTTAGTCTCTTCATATGAACTAAAACTAAACTCCATTTGCAAGGTCAAAATCTGTAGAAATGTCAGTAGCATAATAATTCATGCTAGCGCACCATGTACCTGCCAAAGAAATATTTAGAATGTGGGTGTATACCTTTTAAGATCTGCTGCCTGACTTCAAAATTTTAAAGTCTGTCTTCTGGAATTAAAGAGGGAATCTGGTATTGGTACAAACATGATCGAATTTTGATCTAATGTATGATCAAACATTGTGTCCACAGCTCTACTGACTAATTTCAGAGTGGTTACATTTATACAGATGAAACTCATAACATACCTGTTGACCATGAAAGTGTATATTTGGTGTTATTTCAATTCCAGATTCTCCATTTAAACTTTTTGTCATTTCAGACATTGGTTGAACTATTGTACTGTGACACCAAATACAATTCTATAATTCTATAAACTTAGGAAAATGCATAGGAAATAGTCTATGTATTGTAATTAAAAGAATTGTCAGAATGGTAAAGAAAAAAATTAATATAGCCAACTATAGTACTTGCACTGTATTATATCATCACAGGCACTAAACCTGGGGATAATGTCTAAAAAGGAAATTAAACACGCAAGTACAGATTTCAATTGTCATTAGTTTTATACAGTACCTATGTGAAGTTTAACAATGTATTTAAATGTGAATTTCTTAAACCCTGTATTTTCCCATGAAACAGCAATGTCAAATAGATGCTTTTCTGTCTTTGAATGGTTAAGGCATACACCAACATTAGAATGGTGTGGGTGTTAAAGATGCAATCCACAATTTCTGGCAACTGGCCGTAAAAGTGACGCTATTGAGCCAAAACCGGCCCCCGAAAATTGGAATATCATGGTTAATTGCAGCATGATAGTGATTCTACTAATAGGTTATGCACAAATAAACAACATACTACACATCCAAAACTGGAATGTTTAAAAAATGATCTTGTTATTCAAAAAAATTCCTGGAATGCATCATCATCAATATTAATATCACAAACACTGCTGATTGTCTTTTAAAAGTGAGAAATTCACTGGGCAGTTACTGTAAAGGAACAATTTGTAAGATTTCTACAATAAAAATTGTAGAAATTATAATAATTATATTATTGGGGAATTATATTATTGGGGAAAGAAAGCAATGTCAAATGAAGTACTTCACAAATAGTTCTTGCTATTCTGCATTGGCTGTTGATGTTCTCTTGTAGATTTTGGTTTATATGTTATATAGCGCCAGCTTATCAGCACCTCCACGTTGTTTGACATTGACCACCCCTATTAAACTTCTGTAGCCAAAACACAACTGGTAAGATAAGGATGAAAGGGAAGTGTCCAGGGCCACTATAGCAGTTTTAACAGTCCCAAATGAATTAATAAAAAGCTTGAATAAATATAGGCATCATCATCAAGCGAAGGATGAACAAAGATGTAAATAAACAACAGTCTTAGACATTTGTCCTTTGTAGTTAAGACACTACAAAAACATTTGTCTCCTTGGTTATAGTTATAACACAGGCAGGATAGACTATAAGAATGGGAATTCCAAACAAAGCATTGCATAACGTAAGCTAGATTGTAAAGCTTTCGAGCTGTTAACTACTTAGCTGCTAAGGCTAAACCTAGTACTCTACCCTCTGTCCAGCACCACTGCACTAGTCACGGGAATGATAAGCTATATAAATGGTAATTCCAAACCACACTTCATAACGTTACTGTAGCTTGATTGCCCAGCTAGCTAGCAGTTACGAGATAGTTAGCTACTTAGTCTATCTAGAGTGGCTGTTTCTGGTATTCTATTTTTACATGCTAGATGCCTGAAATGAGAAATATCTCCTTTATGTATTTTTTAACCCATGAAACCGTTAGTCAATCACTCAAATACTTAATAATAAATTTCACTGAAAATGTTCAGGAGAAATATTTCATTTCCAGACATCTTTCTAGCGAACATCAGACGAATGACTAATTATTTTGTTAGATTATATAAATGTCAATGTTATTATTAATGTAACAGGATTGAATTATACCTTATCTTAGTGTTAACTGATGAAATAGGCTGATGTACAGGTTACCCAAATCTTGCACGTCTCACTGTTTGTGTGTATAAATGGGTTGACTCATACCCCACATTTCTCGTGGTTATGTTTGCTCTGAGGTGATGTCACTCATTAATTCATGGATGAAGGGCTGGTGGGTTGAATCACACAAGTAGCCAAATGTTTATTATTGTATCTAATTATCCATAATTAGATAAAAGTTGTTAAATGTTCAGTTCCCAGCACAAACTATATGGAGCTCTTCCAACTGGTTGCTCGTAAAAGAGCATGGTATCGGTTGCTCTCCCTCCCCTGTCAACTCTCTCTCCCCAAACAGAGAACCATGCACGGCCCCAGTCTGATTACTCACATCCACTCACTGATGCAATTAGGCCCTGAAGCATGAGCAACATTTTATTAGAAGATAATGTGACAAAACAGAAATAGCATATTTTGATTGTGCAAATGTTGTGATATAAAATAGACTTTGTGCTCCTCTAAAAAATGAGATGTATAAAACAACCTAATGAGCCTATGGATGGCGACTTATTTTCCAGCCACTCATGAGCTACTCGCACAGTCAAGGCTCAAACCTACTCTGTGGTGGTCTGCTTGGTGCTAAGACGGCCTTTGAGTGCTGCACCACCTTGGAGGTAAAGACAAAGTGAAAGAGATTACTTTCCTTCCAACATCCACAAATAAAAAGTCAAATACTTCAAGACAAACCACGATTGTCCGTATATACATAAAAATAACCAAAGTATATTTAAAATAAAAAGTTTATGCAGTCAGAATACTGCTATTGACAACCATTCATTTTATACCAAAGAAGTAAGATAAGGACAACCAACTATAACAAAAAGTACATTATATATAGAAAACCCAGAAAACATTTATAGCAAGTGGAATACATGCTTCCTTATTGAAAGTGTCATGTAGGCAACAATTGTAGTACTTCTATCCCAGTAAATGATACATGTTTTCCTCAAACCACTGAACAACTCAAGCCATAGCATTCCCATGTGATTACAGCACTGCTTACCTGTTGGCAGTGGCTTAAATGAGTAATAGCTTTCAATGTCATTCCTCCTCTGAATTTCAATTGAATTTCAACTCTTAAATATAATCAAGGCCCTATTTATTCCACACCAGGCCAGCGAGCCAATCATTAGTACAAACATTCATACACAAGAAGATACACAAATATATCTGCTTTGCCGAGTTACAGCATGTGTGGTATAATACAATCCTGCTAATTGTTTACACTTGATTCATGACAAATTACATGACAATGTATTATGGTTTGCCAGTGCCACCTCATCCACTACATCCAGAGTAAACAATAAGGGTCTTCCAATAAACCAGGGTACCAGTGAGTTTAAAACTGTAATAACCTCATTAATAATAATTTGTCATTTATTGTCATGTGACTAGCTAAATTAAGAGAGAAAGTGGAAACACAGACACATTCAATATGATTCATGAGTTGAATCAATACCTATGATTAAAACCTTAGACATGCTTGGTGTATTCACCACTTTTGTGACATAAAACATTACCTGTACAACTATCATACAGTTGTTGGTCAGATCATTTCAATTACACACTTTATATTAGATGGATATTAAATGCATTATTCATCATTAATAATTTTTATTGTTACTATCAATAGTTTTCCAGTAAGAACCCACTGTATATTGTTTTGCAATGTATTATTATAAAATATAATATAGAAATGAGGTTATTATCTTCATTCTTAAGTACTGGAATGTTTAACATGGCTGTAAATGACAGAGACAGACATTCAGAGATTTTAGACAGAGACAGACTTTGCTACTAAAGTCATGTGAAAAAGAAAGTACACCACCTGGAAAGTTGTAATCTTCAATTCAACATTATTGATGGATAAAGGTAACCTATAAGTACAACTTATAAGTCCAACCCTAGCTTTGATAGCTGGTGTTCCCCCCTTTGGCAGAAATAATGCATTTCTTAATGTAAGCAATTCTTATATATGTCTCTCAGCCTCTGGTCGGGAATTTTTGCCCACTCTTCTTTATAGTAAATGTTAAATTGTGTCATGTTCAAGGGCTTTCTTTCATGCACATCCCACTTCAACATCCCCCGAGCATCTCTATAGGGTTGAGATCTGGGCATTGACTACCGTAACCTTCCAATTCTTCTTTTGAGCCATTCTGTTGTAGCTTTGCTTGTGTGTTTTAGATCATTGTCTTGTTGCAAGATCCATCTTCGTTTCAGCTTAAGCTTTTTGATAGTTAACACATTGACATTGACTGTGGCAAGAGAAGGTTCTTAGAGACTTCTATTAGAATCATTCAGTGAACTCTTGGACTGAAGTTGGAGGGGCGACCTGGCCTACGAATTGCCAGTGGTCTGGAATTTTCTCCATTTGTAGATGATCTATTGGACAGTAGAATGATGTAAATCCAGTTGCTTAAATGGCTTTGTACTGTAACCACTTCCAGACTCATGGGCATAAATAATCTTTCTTCAGAGGGCCTTGGATAGGTTTTTATGTTCTTGGCCTGATGTGTAACAACACACCAATATGGTTCTGACCCAACCAGACCGAGTTTATAATCGTAATGGAAGGCTGGACCCTCCCAAGTTACTCTGTAATCATTTTCGGATAATTTGGGTACACTAACGTTTTACGCATAAGAAACTTGGATTTCTGTTTTTTTTTATTGCATAAATGTTTTTAAAGTTAAAACGAGTTTTAAGGGTACACTAATGTTTTACGCATAAGAAACTTGGATTTCTGTTTTTTTTTATTGCATAAATGTTTTTAAACGAGTTTAAAGTGTGCGATTTGTTAAAGGTTACCTTTATCAATGATTGTGGTCGGAATTTAACTCAAATATTGATGTGGCCCAACATGTATGCTCAAATATCCATGTATGCTTACTTTTTCACATGACTCTTTACTACACAAAAAGTCTGTGCCATAATTGTTGTTGCTAGGTTGAGTTATGTTCTAACTGTGCATATTTTCCTTGTCCTTTATTTGCGAACTACTACACTACCCATGTGCAAGGAAATCCGCAAGAAAATCTGCAAGAAAATCCTATTTAAATGTACTGTATACCAAACCATTTTGAAAGGTTGACCCAGATGTCACACCTTGGCCCCTTTATTTATTGAAAGACCCATATACGTGTCCTAATATTGACATGTCCTTATGTCCTCATCTCTCTCCATTGCTTTTTTTCTGTCTCTCTCTCTCTTTGCCTCTCTCTCAGTGCCCCTTATTTATATTAGCTGCAAACCAAGTTTAACTGTAGCCTACATTCCAGCTAGGTGAGCATAGGCTTGGCGAAGAGGGGAACTGAATTTTTCAAAGCTTACAACAAAAAGTCAACTATAGATGTCCAGTTAACATGCAGACAGAACTCTTGGCATAGTACAGAACATTTTTGCAACAAAGGTAACGATGCTGTATTTATGTGGCTGAGTTCAGAGTTCCCTGCTAGTATGTGTTTCAATAAGGTTTTACTGTAATACAAGCACAATGTGAATCCAATTACCAAACAGCCCATGGTTGGTCGGCACTACAAACACTGTTTCCTGGCCTCTCCAATACAACTATTTATTTCACTACGCGTTTGATAAATAACAAATGTGTTTACGGCTGCTCGTGTGGACTGAGGTAATATTTGCCCTGAGAAATACTCAATCCATCAACTAATCCTGTGTTGTCTTCGAGCATCTCTCTCTACATTGGGAGCTGAGTGGCAGTTCAATGATGAATGAACATGTGAGTAATTTCATGGTTGAATTAGGAGCTTAAAACAACAGCAACGAAAAATGCTTCGGCACACATTCCACCTGCTTCCTAATGAGAAAATGCTGGTCTCTGGCTGTTATTTTGTTTATATTTTCTAATTTATTCGAGTTCTGATAATATCTAAACTATAGTTTTTGGCAATTGTGTAAGAAGGGTTTTTTTTAAGAGCACTTGCCAAGAAGTAAACAAATCCTTAGAACATAACATTACAATCACCACTGTAGTATTACGGTACTTCTTTAAACGTGTCTTCAGATATTGGGCATGCACACTATCCTAGTGTATATGTACATTGGCTAGAACTGGTTTTCAGATCTACATTTGGCAACTTAACCATGTACCTATTGGATGAAATTGGTTACATGTGCAGTCATGTGAAAATATAAGTACACCCCCAGGGAAGTTTAAATTTCAACCACATTCATTGATAAAGGTAATCTAATTTAACAAATTACACAAACTTTTTTTAAACTTGGAAACCATGTATGCATTTAAAATAGACAGAATTGCAATTTCATAATGCGGAAAACATATGCACACCTCTACCTTTACCATTAAATTAAATGGCTAAAATGAAAATCAGGGGTGCCAAAACAGGTGCAAATGATCTGAAAATTATTACAGATTAACTAAAGAGGGTCCACTCTTACATAAAAATGTGAAACTCGGTCTGGTTTGGTCTTAACCATGTGGGTGTGTGGTTACAAATCACGCCAAGAACAAAAGGCCTATCCAAGGTCTTCAGAAAAAAGATTACAAAGTAAATTCTAAGTAATTGAAAGTACATCATTCCACTGTATGACAAATCATCTACAAATTAAGAAAATTCCAGGTAACTGACAATCTACATAGGACAGGCCATCCCACCAAATTCTGCCCAAGAGTTGACCAAAAGATTGTAATAGAATTCCCTAAGAACCCCAGGGTAACATCAAGCAACCTGCAAGGCTCTCTTGCCACAATTAATGTCAAAGTGCATGAGTCAACTGTCAAACAGAGACTACAAACTTGGCCTACATGGGTGGTTAAAAAAGCAGCCTCTGCTCTGAAAACATAATTTAAAGACACAACGGACCTTTGCCAGACAACACCTGCATAAAAACCAAAACTACTGGAACAATGTACTCTGGACAGATGAGTCAAAGGTAGCTGCAATGCAGCCGCCATGTTTGTACCAAGGAAATACTGCCTTTGAACAGAAGAACCTCATACAAACCGTGAAACATAGAGGCATTCACATTATGGTTTGGGGCTGCATTGCTGCCTGGTCAACTAGCCATTGAGCCAATTCCATATTGTACCAGAGAATTCTTGAGGAGAATGTGAGGCAATCAGTCAACAAGCTGAAGCTGAACCGAACATGAATCTTGCAAAAGGACAGTGATCCAAAAAACACATGCAAACTAGAACAGAATTGCTCAAAAAGAAGAAATGCAGGGTTAGGAAGGGCTGAGTCAAAGCAGTCAAAGCCCAGATCTCAATCCTATCTGCTGTAGGGGTACTTGACACGGACTGTGCATGGAAGAAAGCCCTGGAACATGACACAGATGAAGCAGTACTGTAAAGACGAATGGGCAAACATTCCTGCTAATTGATATAAGAGACTGATATAAGAAATGGCTACATTCATTTATTTCAGACAAAGGGGACAACACCAGCTATTGAAGCTAGGGGTGTACTTATTTTTTCTGCACTATGAAATTGCCTGACTCTATGAGAAAATTATTGCAAAGCATAATCTTTTAGTACCATTTGTTCAATTAGGTTACCTTTATATCTGACAATAGTGTTGAGGTGAAGATTACATATCTGTATGTCAAAATATGTAAATGAAAAAAATGTTTTCCAAGATGTAAACTTGACTGTACTCAAAATGGCAATTCACTCATCATGACATTTCGTCATGAAATGTTCTACCGTTAGCGCGACAACTGTGGTTGAGTGGGTGCACTTAATTGACCCCGACCATAAACCCAATTACCCCAGAGATCAGGTTATCAGCTCTGCTTGCTTCATTTGCCAATCTGCTCTAGAGTGATGTAATCTCCTATCAGTGGACCAATCATCCTCCGCTAAATCACCATGGAATCCACATGAAAGCAAGGCATGCAGAGATGAGAAGGTGCAGCACGCCATGGCGCTAAAATTGGAACAATACAGTTCTCCACTGCGGGTGTCATAGAATCCAGCCGTGCCAAACTACTTTTTCTCTCAGAACTCCTCATCCCCCTTCCTCGAACGCTCAATAAAAATTGCATTTCCCCGATTTCTATCAGGTAAAGCTGGTTCTGTTTTCACAAGAGAACCCTGTGAAGAATTACACTAGCATTGAACCACCTTACAATCGGTAACCGGAACGCTATCCAATCAAGATCTTTGATGTGGGGCCAGGGAGATTTGATTGCAAGTTTATGAAGCTTGTACTCTGTAAATATCTATAGCTCATATAATAGGATATCACTACTGGACTGTTTAATCTGACTGTCAGAAAGTCAGTTCTTCGTAGAAGTGTTTCAAGAGATGCGTGATGGAAGTAATCTATCTCCTGAATCAACCCGCTCTAGGTTAGGTCATTTAATGTTTAAGGGGTTACCTGAGAACAGATCACTTGTGTGCATCTCAGTTGAATAGAAGAACCTCACTTGTTTTGTCTCCATCTGCATAAGGACGTGGCTGTCCAGCTCTTTTTGGTCAGGACAAAGACAAGGAAACAACAATATGAAACCACCTGGACAGGCAGATTGCTGTAATCTTTCATTGCAGTGAAAGTTGTCCTATGAGTTACATGGGGAAAGAGTATAGGCATCTGTTGCCAAACTTGTGTGAATGATGCCATCCTGTGGACTCATAACATCTTGACAGACCTCAGACAGACCTCAACGGAGAATACTTGTGACATTTGACCATTGGTTTAAACCTTTGGCCGGAAATGACTACCTGCTAACTTCTTATAGGCCAATCTGGACAAATTGGCCACGACGGTGGTAAAAACATAATTTTATCAGTTAACAAATTAATAAATCACCCTTTCAGGTACATCAAACGTTATCCAATTGTATTTAACAGCATCCAGTAGCATTTGCTATACATGCCAACTTCAGAGGGAGATGAACCACCCACCAACTTCAGAGGAGTGAATCACCCACCTGCTTTCAAACATTTCAAAATGTTTTTTGCTACCCTGACCAAATCACCAGGTTTTACACATCCATGCACAGCTGAAAAAAATTTGGATAATTGTGTAACATGCTACATATCTACACGTTGTATAAGTCAAAGGCAGTGTCTCTGGTGATCTGGTTTAGCCAGTGCTGCTACTGCCTGTGGTGGTAGTGAGGTGTTACCTAAAGCTCAGTGCTTGTGGTTAAAGTTATCTACACCAATGTGGTGGTGTATTGCCACAATGACTTCCAATCTGATTCAGTACTAAGTAATAAAGAAGAAACCCACTGCTGATCTTCAAGTTAAAAGCAGCCTACAATTTTTTACAGAAGTGCGTTTATGACCACGTGTGCCTAACAATGGTAAAAATGAATTACTTAAGTTAAAGCAAGGAGTGAACTATCTGATGTGTACAGGCAGCTTTGGCCTTTAGTAAGTTATACTAGTCAACACACTTTTTGACTAAGTCTGCTCTACTGTCTGACTGTCAAAGCTAACATTAGTTCTGCAGAAAACATGAATATGGGGTTTTATGACTCGTTTACATCAAGTTCTTTATAACTAATTCACCATATGGTAGGATCCAAGCATCTAAGCCTCGTTCTCCACTCGGGTAGATCTACGAAATTGAAATACAACACAATACTCCAGTCACAATAATAAGCTTCATGCACTCAATGAGAATTGTAACATGGCACATATACCCTAGGAAAGGCCGCTATCAGATCTGTGAGCTTTGTCAGAAAAATAATATATTTAACTATATACTTATTTTTTACCATTATTTTTGGCTCTAGCAGTATGTTTGTGAAAAAGTAAGATGTAGGCCAAGCGCTTCATGAAAGTCATTGTTAATCTTCATTTTCAAGGTGATGACTACAGTTCCCTTCAACACGAAACCACAATGAATGTATGTCCACATGTCAAAAGAAAAACGATCACCCCACCGAGGATTCTAACTCACACCACAAGTGGTGAAAACATTTCTAGAATTTGGCATGTACTTTTGTGGACTAATTATCCTGACACGTGTCACATGGTGATGTAGTTTATTTGACAATCAGAATAAGCAGAGGGAGTTGTGGAAAGGCTGCTTTAGTGACAACGTGTTGGATCATGTCTAACTACGTCGACAATTGTATTAATTGGCTGATAAGGTGTTACTTACCAGACACCGTTATTTGCACAGGTGGTTGGCCCTAGCAACACGGCAAAATTTTTCCAATGCTTTTTAGTTAGTTATGTTCAGTCGATAAAAGATTCATTCTTTTAGAATTACTCATTGTTTTTTTTATCACTTTTTACTGACTGAAGAGTCATGATTTGTTTTTGTTTATTCAGTGATTTATTTAGTTCTGATTTATTATTCGGCTAGCAGCAATGAGTCCTACAACAGGATCACTGGCTGATTCATAAAGGGTCTGGGGCTCATTGCTTCCATCAACGGCTGTCAGCTTGACGAACACTGGTTATAATAGATGAGGTTGCAGGCAGCGTTAGAGAAGTAAAATACATGATAATTGGACACAGCAAGCAAGATTGTATGCTTATTGATTTTCGAAAAAAATACTTATTGATTAAGTATAGCAGAGACAGCTTTGCAGAACTAAATCTGTGTAGTACATTGCACGCTGGCTTTGCTCCACAGTTTATCAATGTTACCAGCTCATCACCCTTGCAGCTGTTTGGCAATGGTACTGCAGATCACACTCTAATCTGTTTGCAACCTTAAATAGATAATTTTAAACGTATAAAAAAAAAAAAAAAACTTAATTTGCCTAGTAGTCACATTTACTGAGACTTCATGACTTCAATTTTCAGCTTTAGATTGTCGATCCTGAGTGTTCTGGGGATTACTCATAGAAAATGAACATTAGCTAAACATTTGTTCTTTTCACTAAACAACCAAAAAATATCAGAGACAATAAAAAGTCAAACTTGCCATTACTAATGTTAATGTTATTGTTTGTTCTATTTATGAAACCAAGGAGAATAAATCACTGTAGTAAAAATAAATATAGCATGTATTTTGTGATGTCTCTTTGATTTCTGTCTAATTTATAATTGTTTATGATTCTGTGATTTCTAATAAAATGTTTGAAAACAAAATTCTCCCTCTTTACAAATATTTTACTTACTAAAATAAATCTTTCCAAGATCTTCTTTTCCACTAGACCTATTTAACACTGGTCATAAGTGATGCTGCATTTAGGAGCTATACTTTTATAACAACTACTTAAATCACATATAAGCAACATTTACTAACCCCTCTGCCCCCAGAGAGTACAGCAGAGTTCTCATGCAAGAGTACGAACATAACTGTCTGGCTAGTGGCCAGGTATGAGACACTACAAGATTCACACACACACACACACACACACACACACACACACACACACACACACACACACACACACACACACACACACACACACAGACCACACAGCACAGTGTGAGGGCTGTCTGTGTCACAGTTGTGCTTGCTGAGGGAGGTGTGTATTGCATGTTACTACGGCATGTAGCTGTTAAAGAGGTGTGAGGGCGGATGCGGACAGCAATAAAATCTTAGACGGTCACTGTAACCGACTTCTTGCTGGGATCTAACTCCTGTAAAACTGGACCCAGATTTCAGCTCTTAACAAGCTTTTACCTAAGGTTGTCTACAAAGTATTAATTCACAAAAAGCATTAAGAAGCAGATAGGGGGCTGTTTGTATCGAAATTAGATTTGCGTAAGAATTAGAAAGGTGACTATGCCCGAATCAGCTATGTGTTCAATTTATATTTGGAAATGGTCAAGATCATGAGGAATTTTATCCATCTCTTTAATTCCTGATGTGAAGGAAACAAAAGGGAGAGGAGAAAAAAATGAATGGCTAGAAGTTTAGGAGATTCCAGTTTATGTTCATCCTCCACTTCCATTACTCGCAGTCCACTGCCACACATGACATCATGGAAAAGTGAGGAGAGGGTGAGGAGAGGAGGGACATGAGTGGGCTTGAGGAGTAGTGAAATGGGAAGGGGCTGTATTTCTTTCACCGTCTGTTTCTTTTGTTGGTTTGTTTCGCAGGGAGGATACATCATTCTAAAAATACACGTTTATATCACTGGATTCCTCAAATACTTTAATCTTCAGACCCTTGTGATGCCAGTGGCATTTAAGCTGGTTTGATTAGGGCTGTGAAGTCGAAAAGCAGAGCGTACAGATATTTCAACGCAGATTAATCATCAGGTGGCTTTAATAAAATGTTCAAACAATCTTGTTTTATCTGGCGCAGGGAGGAACTTGGCAGGGAGCTGCTGTACATACTTACCGATTTACCAGGTATGTTTGTTGGCAGAAAAATCTAAGTGATTTTCTTTAAAGAGGCCTGTATGTAATTTGTTACTAAATAAAATAAGCTAAATCACTTTTGTTCATGTATTGACAGGAATCTTAATATGATTTGTTATCTTGAGTGATTGATTCTGCCAATCCCATTAATCTGCTGATAACTGCTCAGGTGAATCCACAGGCAGCTAAACGTGATAAATTGCGGTGAGAATAAATTTTTTGCAGGTTTCTATATATATATATATATATATATATACACACTGCGTGCACAATTATTAGGCAAGTGAGTATTCTGATCGTATCATTATTTCTATGCACATTTTCCAACTCCAAACAAAGATACATTCTGATGCAAAGAATGTATCAGAGAAAGACAGACAAAAAAACAACAACATTACAAATGTAATTTGTGTTTGTGTGTGTAGTGGTAGATGTTGTGTCTCTTCACAATGCCTGCTTTTGTCTCAACTGTTTCTTGAATACTGTATTACTGTTTGGTTGAGTTACTTGAGTTGGAAACTGACACCATGTTGTCCTGGCTCTATATATTACTGCGCATTTCCACTTCCCAGAATACTTCCAGATTTTTTGAATTGTTTATATTTTTTCATTTTTTAGAAATGTAACCAACACTCTTATCCAGAATGCCTTACCATGCATCCATTTTTCATACTAGTCTCCCATGGAAATCAAACACAGCCCAGCCCAGGGTGCATGCAATACCACAGCCCAGGTATTGCATGCACCCTGCTCTAACTACTGAGATACAGACACTCTCATATACAAACAAGACTAACACAGCGGTAAATTGTAAAGTGAATCGTCCTGTTTCATAAGGTAGCGCCTACCGGTGTATCAAAAATCCTTTAGTCATCACCACTGTAATAGGGTGGTAGGACTTGCCCACAAGTGAAAACAATGGAAGCTCATCTATTAGCTTCATGAAAGATCTAGGTGAAGTGTTGGCTTTCTTATTTTTCACTCATGGGACCAGATGTACCAGCCAATACCTCCCAGTAAGATCCATGGTGCTCATGAGTGGGGCATAGAGTAAGTGTTAGATTTCATATTGTTTGTCTTGCGTAGGTCACTGCAAAATTTTGGCTTCGGCACTAAGACAATTGGTCTTGCATACGCTCATTCGCTGATTTCAGCCACACTGTCAATAGCTTGACTGTATCCCAGGTCTCCTTTCCAATGTCCTGATGGCCTCTAGTTTGATGCCCATTCAGCAGCTAAATCAGGGTATAATAAACTGGGGTGTCTTTTTGATGACAAAGAGCAAATATGGCAACAACTGGTCCTTTACAGTTCCCTTAATATTGGTCAATTACTTTATGGAGCATGCTCTGTGATGTTTTGTTCAATTGTTCCACAAGCCCATCAGTCTCAGTGACTGTGCACACAAGTACAGAATTGCTTCACCTTCAGGAGTCTGTATACATCTTGCCTGATCCATGACATAAAGGGGTCCATGGAATTAAGATTTTCTTAGCTATCCCTACTCAACTGAAAGACATAATCAATGCCTTTGCAAGTTATAGTTCTTAGTGGAATAGCCTCTAAGTAGTGGGTGGGGTAGTCAAGGATCACCTGGATGTAATGGTTTTCTTTGGTGGACACCAGGGACCTTACCAAGTTTATTGCAATCCTTCTCTGTAAAACATATACAGAGAAGGCCTAGAGGACCCTTGTCTACTATACCCCCAGTTGAGCTCCAAGGATCTGTGAGTGGGCTAGCAATAACACCGTAGGGATACACTTCATAGCAAACAACCAACAGTTAATCATGAAGCAAGGAGATCTCAGCTTGCCCCAAGGATCAACTTATAACCACTTCTGTGACCTGACTCCTCACCTGGGTGAGACTGGGTTCCTCCAGTTGGGCTGTTCTTAAGAGTTGAGAATGTGTGGATCCTCCCTTTGGTCTTCTGACTCTCCCTAAATCCCCTGGGTAACAGGGTAAACATGCTTGGTTTCTTCAACTGCTGGAGGCATCCTTGGGGTATGGACTGCTTGGTTTTTCTCCAAGACCCACGTTTTTTTCCCTGACCCTTCTGTTTCCATAACAACCACAATCACTTATCTTCATGGCCACATCCTCCACCAGTGGAGCAGACATTCAGGAATGACAAACAGGTGACAACAATGGAAAATAACAAACTCCAAGGAACAGACGCAGGTCTCCATGGAACCGACCAATGTTTCCAGGGAACAGACCCAGGTCTCCAGGGAACAGGTCCAGGTCTCCAAGGAACAGCTCCAGTTCTTCAGGGAACAGGTCCAGGTCTCCAGGGAACAGGTTCAGGTCTCCAGGGAACAGGTTCAGGTCTCCAAGAACCGGTCAAAGTCTCCCAGGAACAGGTCCAGTTCTCCAAGGAACAGGTCCATTTCTCCAGGGAAAAGGTCCACATCTCCAGAGAACAGGTCCAGGTCTCCAGAGAACAGGTCCAGGACATTTATTTTGAACAAGGCAATATATCTTGCAGCAGTGCAAGATAACAAATCAAACAAAAACAATATCCTAGCTGCTCACAGAGCCCCTGTCTCATAATTCTGGTCCCTCTCTGAGACAATTTTGCTCTTTACCTATGCGAGTTTAAACAAAACCCTAGACTAATTTCCCCTCACTCATGGTGACCCATTAGGCCTGTAGCGTCCTACGAGTCCTGTTCCTGTTGGGTGGGGTATTCCTCTCAGAGCTACAGAGTTCAGCCTGTCTGGTCTTGTTCCAGAGAAAAGGAACAGGATACACAACACATCTGGAAAGGTCAGGTTCAATGGCCACCAGCAAGACTAAAAGCTAATTGTAGTCAGGTGTGTTCAATAAGGCTATTATCCTCCCTGGACTTCGCTACTTCTGGAGCCTGTGAACAGCCACATATCGGCCCTCACACACCCACCCTTTTACTTGGATTCATATAATGCCTTTCTATAGATATACACAAAGCACCTTACATAGTAAGGGGGAGACAGGTCTAAAGTAGTTTAAAGTTACAAGGTATGATTCCATGAGGTGTGATGATGGGCAAAGGTACACCTATAGTATTTCAGTGTAAATAAATGATGTCTGGCTGAAACGGGGTACTCAACCACTAGTGACAATCTCTCTCAATTAGTAACAATCTCTCTCAAAGTGAGGGAGAAGACAAGACATATTTTGAATTCTACTTTCCCCAGGGGGGAGTAGGGTGATGGCTTTAGGAACTGACTTTATAATACTGTCTTCTGTGACAATTAAGAAAGAGGGGCTTTAACAAACATGATGTATGAGTCAGGGTATGTTCCATCTCTAATAAAGGTGTTTAGCGGTGAAACAGCCCTGAAAGTCAAGGGAATGTGTCACTTTGGCAATCAGCATCTTTACTCTACAATGAGTGTTAACACACTTGTTTCACATAATGTCATAAAGTTGGTAGATCCACCAGCCTTTATTTTGAGTGTTTTGAGATAAAGGAACATAGTTCTTCTGACTGTCCTGGAAGTGGCTAGGATCTTTAGAGGTGTACAGATGACTCGGAGAACCAAACTGGGGAAGTGTTGTTTTTTTACTAGTAAAAAGGCTGTTCCAGTTTGTGATTTATATGACCCACAACCCCAGCAGTCTTTCTCAGTGCAAAGTTCCAATTGCTGGATACCCTCACACTTGCTTGGATTCCAATAGGAATTACACAACACTTTGTAAGGCAACATAATAAGCGGCAATACGAAAATCTCATCTTGTTGTGTATACTTAGACTCACCGTTTTTGCTCCCATTGACCGAGGGCTGTTTCCTGGTGGAGAGGTTGCTAGGGACCTTCCTGTCATCATCCTCTTTAGTGTTCAGATGACTTTGCCTGTTCTCCTTACTGGGGGCAGACAGGCCAGTTGCTTTTACTGCATTCATGTCCCACGATGCAATGTTGTGTTCCCTTCTGGACTCCTTTACTGGGGTTCACCCCCAAATCAGTTCCCCTGTCAGAGAGAGAGAGTACAAATGCTGTCACTCTATAGGCTGATGTATCCAAGACCACATACAACTGCCTCAGCGTCTGTCCAGTTCAGGTTCAAAATAACTACTAGTCAATTAAAATCCAACTGACGTCACAAAATGAGACATACATGGACTGTTCACACCACCGATACACTTACCACATCAAGCCATCCCAATTTTAAGAAGGTACAAACCTTTGCTGTAGTGGACGTCACAGCCTTTAGAAACAATGCTTAGAACAATACTAGAACTACAGTAGAGGAATGAGTGTATATAGTCGCAGCAGCATCATCATGATGGTTGGAGTGCTGCGCTCGTGTGATGAGATGAATGACTACCAACATCAGGGAAGTTGACAATTTCTCCAGTTTCACCTGTACGGAGTTCAGTCCTCTCGAAAATGTGCCTATTATAGACAACACAGCAATGAACTGACAAGGAAAGGAAGGCTGTCCCTGCTCTCTGTGTACCTTTAAGTTCAGATGCCAGACTGACTGATATCTGGACACTGACTAGGTCTACATAATCTCATATAGTCTGAAATAATATTACCTTCTGCAAATGAAGCATTGTGTGGAGTAAAATGATAAGCTAAAGGACTGCAGAAATATGATTTCTTTTCTACAGCATATTAAGAGAATGCTGTGCATAGTCAGGGACAGTTGGTAAAGGGGCTATCTGTGTCTGCGTCATAAAAGCTGACATTATTTCAACCACATAAAATATGCATCCAAGCCGAGCTGAAATATTATCAGAAACACATTGGATTGTTTTCATAGCTTTTCATTTCCTTAAAACCAGTCTAACTGATCGTTCTTGTTATTGCTGTTTCTCGCTGGCTAAGCGGCTTTCCTTCACAAGAAGCCTGGATGAAACAGACCGATGTCAACCGATGTCAACTACAAGCATTCATTCTAACAATTTATGACAATATACTGGCATGCAAGGATTTATTTATTCCACTGTTTCTGCAGTAATGGGTAAATTATTATATTATGGAATTAAAATTATGTGACGTAGGCTAGGCCTAGTTGTAGCAAGAATTACGTCAACTTTGATTGGTCTTGTTTTTCTAATGGCTTAAAATACTATAACGAACGTTTCAACTTCATTCAGACTGAATAAAACATATTTTCAAAATAGTTTTAGGATAATTGAAATAGTGAATTTATATCTTTCTGTATGTGCTTGTACATCTGCTTTATCTCAGCAATGCTCTCGCTGATGAAGGAAATGGAATGTATGTGTCAAACTACTTTGCTTCAAGTGAGCCTAGCTTTGCAGATGTTACGCTTATGTCTGAGGTCTAACGTGTCATTGATCATGTGAGTTGCAAAACATTTGGGAGATGCTACGGTGTAGTGGCAGCTTTGGTCTCTTTATTATGTTAGTGTGTCATGTTTCAACAATAAAACATTTTGTATTGTCTTTGGTTAAAAAAATCCACCTGAGCCTTCTGAGACTTGAGACTGCAGGGTGACCAGCATGCTATATGCGTCTGATTGTTTACAGAGTTCACACCAACGGAAACCTCCTGCTTCTCTTGCCATCCAATTTCCACCCTCATAGCAGCCTACTTCTTAATTTACAGAATTTACAAAAAGCAGACCCTCTTCCCCCTCCGTGCAAATATTAAACACACCACAGTCTCCAGATTCAGTAGCTTTGAGAGCCCCCACAACGTGTCGAGGTGACAAACGAGGCCCCTCACCCTTGTCCGTAGACAAGCCAAGTCTTCTATGCTGCTCTGTCTGGGCCCCGTACATCATGCTTCACTGAGGGGCCTCACAGGGCACCATAAACATACATCTGTGTTTTCTTTAATAAGCCCTGTTTGGAGGAGCACTCCAGTGCTTAGAGGACAATCATTCCCTCTTATGTCACGCCTCATAAAAATAGCAGAGGTATCAAAAAGCTAGGCTATGACGGAAGGCCTGCCCTGTTACATAGTGTTTCGTAACTAGAGGCTAGGCCAAGTTTGGAGGGAGAAAACTGTAAAGATCTGGAGAATAATGAAATTATGGGTTCAAAAACAAAACAAGTGTCGATTTATAATGAACACCTATTAGAAAGGAATGAGACAGGTGTAATGCTTGGTTCAGCTTCCCTGCCAATAACACTTTATAAGTTCAAACAATGGTTCCAAAGAAATCCTTTCCAAACTTTTTAACAATACTGCAAATAAATGATTCAAATAAAGTTTTACAAACCTGCATGCTTTTATGAACTTTAACAACTTATAGTCATATTCGTGATATTACACATTTTCTTGACATATACGTAACTGAACATTTGCTTCATAAGTCAGAATTAGTGACTCGTGAATTAACACCAGTCTTTTGCCGGGACTTGTCCATACATCCCTGTACAAGAGGAGAGAGCCCATCGGAAACAGAATTATCTGTGTTGTAAGAAAGATACAGTATCTCCTCCCAAAGATATGTGTAGTGTAGGTTGAGCAGACAAAAAGGGGGCTTGTATACAGCACATAAACCCAATCTAGGGGGAAACAATAACAAAGCCTAGCATTTACTTCAGAAACAAGACAACACTCACAGTAAATCACCCTCCATAAAACAGCAGAACAGAAAACATGCCTCTATGCACTCCTCCTTTAATGAGGTCTTAACTGATGGGCAGGAGGTTGAAAGCCCACCCATCACCATTGACCAACGGAGCACACCCTGGCCATATTATATCACAGAGACAGCCGAACCAAGGCCAGAGTGGGACATGGTAGATATGGACAGAATGGATGTGAATGGAATGGTGTGCTATGTGGCCTACATTGCTCAGCTGTAGAATGAAAACTACAGAAGAACAGAGACATGTCCTCAGTCCATAGATTTCAGGGGGTACAGTCAATGTAATTAAAGAGATGTAATTGCTGAACGGACATTTCGGAAAATTCTATGTTTGGAGCACCTCTACAGACATCCAGACAGCTATGAAGATAAAGTAAAGAAAAATGTCTGCATCTTAAAAATACTATTATATGGTGATGGTATCTGGCTCCATAGAGTGACCTGGGACCTGAGAGACACATCAGGAGAAAGAAATGTGGCTGGCATTTAATGAGTTTTCCCTCGACTGTAGATGTAGAGAGGACATCTCTAATTTCAACATATCGGGGAAGATCTTTGTAATTTGTGTTACGTTTCAATTTTCAGAGGGTGCAATGGATATTTTAATATATTATGCCTTAATGCATTAGTTACACAGTTCATTTGTTTTCAAATGAGGTTTCTGTGTTATCTGAGAATTGGGTTTAAAAAACTGCCGGAAAACTGACCAGAATTTCAGTTAATAACAGAAAGTTTACATCAACTTGTAATTTATACTTGGATAAGAAAAAAAAAAGATATCATTGCCATTAATTGTTTGCAGACTGTATCTGACTGGTACCTGCAAGGCATGTTAGCAACAGAGCCAACATCAGAAACCAACCTAGTGATGATTTCAGTTTGTAGGTTTTATGTCTTAACGGCTGTCCAACAGCTGGTTATGTGGAGAAGCTCATTAAATAAGATAATGTTTTACACTTTTGTTGTTTTCATTTGATTTAATTATTTCATACATTCACATCATTAGGCCACACAGAGAGCCATTGATTATTTCAGATAATATGAACCAAAAGCCCATTACAGGTCTTAATAAATAAAATAAAAAAAAAATAATTGTGACACCTAATGCAATTGTGTTTGTGAGGTCAAAGTCAACACACACAAATGCCCACATATAGGCATACTGTATGTTGTTTATTCATCTCAAATAGCCAAGGTTTTTACAGTGTGGGCTATCCTATACTGATCTCAGCAGGCTCCAGGTTGATCTTAGAGGTTTACACCTAATATATCTTCCAAATCCTGTCTAATAGGCTCTTCTCATAGACAAATTATTATTCTTGTTGTTTCTCCCTCAAATGTTGTCTTTGTTTTAATTTTCTCAAACTCTCCCTGTTTTCTTTTTTCTTCCTTTCCAGTATTGGACCACCAGCTGAGCTGAGGGCTGGACTGATTTACGGCTGCATGCTTTTCATGGCCTGTCTTATTTATGTTGGGGTTATGCCAGGACTTCCAACACTGATTGGGAATTTACTGAGGAAATGATACAGGGATTCTCTGCTGACGTTAATTGGGATATTGTTTCTTATCATATTCTAACAGAGTTGCTGATAGTTGCTGGCAAAAGCACCTTGAAATACTATTTCAAGACATTTCGAGATATTTTTAACCTTCTTCTTTGGATGCACCTATTGTAAGCTGAAATAAATAGAATTTAGTAACAGCCTTTCTCATTCTTTTCTGTGCCAGAGACTGGCAAAGCATAACGATTACATTTTATTTTTCGATAACGTTTTATTTTTCAATAACTGCTGATTTAAGAAGTTATATGATGACTTCTTAAATCAGCAGTTATCATATCGTGTTTCTACAGATACCAAGTCAAAAATCCCAAAGAGTAAGAAACAACAAGTAATAGATGCGGAGTGGCTAGAAAAAAACTCTCAAGTAGGGTAAGAACCCAGGAAAAAACCTAGAGAGGAAACAGACGCAGGGGGTGGCCAGTCCTTTTCTGGTGATGCTGGGTAAAGATTAGTACAAGACCTTTTGGGCCACATCAATATTTTTGCATGTTCAGATGACTATCAATAAATACAGATGGGCTGTGTCCAGTATCTTTAGACAGAATCCAGATCAGCAGCACAACCAGGTGGACAAGGACAGGGACAACCAGGTGGGTTGTGAGCAGTCACAGCAGGAATCATGTACAGCTCCGGAAAAAATTAAAAGACCACTGCACCTTTTTCTTTCCTTTCCAAAAAAGTCGAAAAGGAAGGTTTTGAGTAAGGAACAGAAGGGTTAAAATTAAGAGACCACTGCAAATTGAACGCTTCTGTTCCTCACTCAAAATGTTCCTTTTCAACTTTTTTGGAAAGGAAAGAAAAAGGTGCAGTGGTCTCTTAAGTTTTTCCGGAGCTGTATAGACACCACTGAAAAAATATGGATAAAGTATGCATCTTACCATAGAGACTCAGAATTAACTGAATTCCATGGATTGGCTGTATTGGCTGCTAAAACAAGCGTTCACGTAACTTTGCATGCCTGTCACCTATTTTTTTACCAACATTTGTGTTCAGAACCCATGTGGTCATAGGTCATTTTTCTTAATATTTTTCCCCTTAACTTTATGTTTCTTGCTAACCCCCCAAAACTGGACAGTGCTGACCAATTGCACCACTCTAGAGAGGTGCCCCGGCAAATCCGCAGTAGCAGGATTAAAACATTGGTCCTGCTATGACGTAGCTAATTACACGGCTGTGCCATTCTGGGGGCCAATTTAAATTTTGTCAAAAACACTTAAAACAAATCTGCATGACAATTGCTTTGCCGCATCTATACACAAAGAGATTAGTACCTAAAACAAAATGGCCAATTAACATTCACGTGGGTGTGGTCTAGCACATAAATACATCAAAAATTAATGAAATCTACAATGGTTGTAGCTATTGTCCAAAACCAACACATGCAAAAACATTCTAAACAACCCTACGGTTGTGTTATAATGGGCAAATGTTTATATATCTGTGTCAGTTTGACATAAAGCAATCATATTTCACTCACATGGTCAGGGATTTGTGTCTCTCTAACCCACTATCAGAGACATTTACATAATTCATGTTTTTAATTTGACCTTAGGCTACAACCGTAATGTAAAAAAACACACCAAAATAACAAACAATAACAAACATGTCACAAACATGTCATATAAGTTCTGAAGAATTTAGGCCTACGGTTTTTAGTGCCTGAAATTTAGAGAAGCAATACACGGACTGAGACAAATACATTCCAAACAGAAGGACTGTGTCAAGTGGGGTATGCAGTCATCCGGCAGGCATTCAATTCCTCCAAAAACACCTAATGGCCTGTTTTTTTTAATTCTGGTCAATGTTTGTGGCTTTCCCCTTGTTAAAAACAGGCACCAGTGGAGTGTTAGAGTGAGTTGCATTCAGTATTAATCTCACTAAATCACATGGGGTTGATTCTCAGAGTTTTCTCCTGCTGTCTCACTATGTCTAACATGTCCTAATGCTTCCTGCTGGGCATTCCATATAGCTAATGAAGTAGAAGAGGAGAGAGGAGCCTGAATCCAGCAGCGTGATAGGTAATATGAGATTGAAGTTAGAACGTGTATCATTGAGTGGCGACATACTCTGTTTTAAACATTACTCTTCTTATTTTAATGAATTGTAATGTATTTCTTTGGCTTTACCTTTACAAAGTGCCCCCTGGCAAGCAGAAGGCAGGCTTAGATTCCAAACCTTGAACCTAAACTGCAAAAACCTTTGTTAGCAGCCAACCTTGTCATAGTCTGTGGTTTGTGTAATAGATGACTACAACCTCAGCCCTTTCAAGTACTGGAGAGAAAAAGAGAGTATGTTAAAAAAGGTGGTGTTTCAGGATTTGTTTGAAAGTAAATACTGTAGACTCTGGACTAATGAAATGGTACCGGTTCTATGTACTCTGCGCTTTGCCGCTTGGACAAGTTGTTATAAAATTATTTTTTTAACAGAGGATTTGGCAAGATTTAGAACTTTTGCCATTCTATACTAAACAATGGCATGGGCCATATTGAAAATATTTACTTAATTCTCCAAAGTGACTTATGGCAACACTGGCCACTAAACAGTGTCGTGAGTGTTATGGCGTCAGGTGCCACGGACTGTATAAATACCGCCTGTACACTTGTTTATAGGAAAAGCCCATCTGGTTTTGGCTAACACAGGCAGCCCGCTCTGGTGACCCCTCAGTTTGTTCAAATGGAAAATATAACAGGAGTGTTTGCTAAGCAGGGATTGCAGCTATAGCAGTCAACTGTCAAGTGACAGACAAGACAATGTTGTAAAATACTGCAGACTCCAGATCTGAAAACCCAACCTCTCCCAACCAGTAAACACACTGACTGGAGGCAGTTGAAGAACTATCAAGAAAAAATAACATTTTGTCAAAATTTTGGGGGAGGTTATAAATGATTGTAGTTGTAGAACAGTCTCCAAACTTTTCAGGCATGTGAGCTACTTTAGAAATGTTTCGTGCTACTCTTTTTTATTTTAGAAAAATCCAAGGATCACAGTTTAATCTTGAACTACAGTGTAATATTGGGGTTATCAAAATCAATCTCAAAATCAACTGCTTGATGCCACCTCCAAGTCAGCAAGCTCTTTTCGAAGGGCTGTAAGAAAGAAGCCCTTACTGAGCCCAACCTACAAATTGCTGCATCTGAACTTTGCCAAGATAATTAGAAATTAATTTGTGCTCATAGGTTTGTATATCCTGGCAGAAATTTTGAAATTTTGGCATTGATTTTGAAAATATGACTGATCACGTCTTTTATTTAAGGATAGTGAACATATGAGCCATTTATTATCACATACTGTAGTTGTTTGGCTTCTTTTTAAATCATAATGATAACAGAAATCACCCAAATGGCCCTGATCAAAAGTTTACATACCCTTGAATGTTTGGCCTTGTTACAGACACACAAGGTGACATACACAGGTGAAAATGGCAATTAAAGGTGAATTTCCCACACCTGTGGCTTTTTAAATTTCAATTAGTGTCTATGTATAAATAGTCAATGAGTTTGTTAGCTCTCGCGTGGATGCACTGAGCAGGCTAGATACTGAGCCATGGGGAGCAGAAAAGAACTGCCAAAAGACCTACGTAACAAGGTAATGGAACTTTATAAAGATGGAAAAGGATATAAAAAGATATCCAAAGCCTTGCAAATGCCGGTCAGTACTGTTCAATCATTTATTAAGAAGTGGAGAATTCAGGGATCTCTTGATACCAAGCTAAGGTCAGGTAGACCAAGAAAGATTTCAGCCAAAACTGCCAGAAGAATTGTTTGGGATACAAAGAAAGTTGTTGTTGTTGTCGGGTTACAATATGCCCGACAACACCTTGACACACCTCACAGCTTCTAGCACTGTGTAATTTGGAGTGACGAGACCAAAATAGAGCTTTATGGTCGCAACCATAAGCGCTATGTTTGGAGATGGGTCAACAAGTCCTATAGTGAACAGAATACCATCCCCACTGTGAAGCATGGTGGTGGCTCACTGATGTTTTGAGGGTGTGTGAGCTCTAAAGGCACGGGAATCTTGTGAAAATTGATGGCAAGATGAGCATGTTTTCAGAAAATACTGGCAGACAATTTGCATTCTTCTACACGAAAGCTGCACATGGGACGCTCTTAGACTTTCCAGCACAACAATGACCCTAAACACAAGGGCAAGTTGACCCTCCAGTGGTCCAGGCCCAGACATGATTCTGGAGTGGCCATCACAGTCTCCTGACCTTAACATCACTCTGGGAAGATCTCAAACGTGCAGTTCATGCAAGACGACCAAAGACTTTGCATGACCTGGAGGCATTTTGCCAAGACAAATGGGCAGCTATACCACCTGCAAGAATTCGGGGCCTTAATGACAACTTTTACAAAAGACTGCACGCTGTCATTGATGCTAAAGGGGGCAATACAATGTATTAAGAACTAAGGGTATGTAGACTTTTGAACAGGGGTCAGTTCATTTTTTTCTTTGTTGCCATGTTTTGTTTTATGATTGTGCAATTCTGTTATGACCTACAGTTGAATGTGAATCCCATAAGAAATAAAAGACGTGTTTTGCCTGCTCCCTCATGTTTTCTTTACAAATGGTAAATATATTACCAATTCCACAAGGGTATGCAAACGTTTGAGTCCAACTGTACGTATATTGTAGTAAAATGGGGGGAAAAAAACTATTTGGCCATGCACACCATCGGCAAGTTGGCTACAAGGGGATTACATACAAGAAAATCATCTATTACCCACTGTAACATATGGTGGTGGATCATTGATGCTTTGGGGCTGTTTTGCTACTAGTTGTCCAGGGGCTGTTCTTCAGAACGAAGGCATAATGAAGTCCACTAATTATCAGGTTATTGTAGCCCAAAACCTGGCTGACTCTTCCAGGAGACTGAAACTTGGGTGTGGATGGACCTTTCAACAAGACAATGACGCCAAAAGATGCATCACAATCAACACAGAAGTGGTTGCAGGACCACAACATCAATGCCTTACAATGGAATTGAAGAGTCCACAAGCTGCAACCTAAGATGATCAAGGATCTTCAGAAATGCTACATGGAGGTTTGGTCCAAGATTTGTGCAAAACTTGTCAGACTTTACAGGAAGAGGCTCAGTGCTGTCATTCACTCCAGGGGAGGCTTCAGAAGAAGCTCAGTGCTTTCATCCACTCCAGGGGAGGCTTCAGAAGAGGCTCAATGCTGTCATCCACTCCAGCGAAGACTTCAGAAGAGGCTTGGTGTGGAACGTGAAAATTACATTAAACTTCCAAATTGTTTCCCAAATAAGTTACTCATCAATCGACCTGTTGGAGACCATTGTAATAAAAGTGTAGTGAAATAAAGAAGTTAAAGTAGGTGATGACTGTACAAGTACACCAAACATGTATTTACTGATTGTTTCAATAATATCTAGCTATGAAGGAAGAGACTCAGCTGAATTAAGGATGTTGAGAGAAAATACCTTAAACATTTTATTGCAGGTCTCTTGTAGGTTTTATCATGCCACAATATTGGACTTGGATGGTAAATCAAAGATAACATTTTGTGAAATAAATGTGGGTTTTCTATAAAATTCAGATTTCATCATTCAGATCTTCATACTGTATGTTGATAGACCGACAAATACAAACTGTATCCATTCTGTAAATCAGTTCTTAATGATGAACTTTGAGCAAATAAACAAATGTATTAACTATCTTTGTATTCAATCCACAATAGCACCAGCATTCCATTTTACCTCCTCCTAAATCTCAGTCTTATTTGAGGTCTTTCAACAAAGGATTATTAAGCTTATTCATTTGGAAAGATATTAAACAAACCAAGCTTTTTTGTTAACTTTTACCTTTTTTTATGACCAATGGTGGTTTAGTCTAGTTGGCTCCTAAAAGGCAGTGTGTGACAGCTGATACATACACACCTCTGCTTTAACTTATGGCAGATTACAAATGTAAACTGCTAGGGAGAGTTCATACAGGTCAAATGTTTTAAATAAACAGGCACAGCGTGGAAAAAATAACTGTTTAGGTGTATATCAGTAGAGAGAACATCTTTGTCACTATCTATACTAACTCAAAAGCAGTGTGTGGGGACGTTGAGGCACAGCTAGAACACTGCTTTGAAAGATAACTGACAACGAAATCAAAGACAAAAATCAAAATCAAAGCCTTTTTGTCATAATTTAAAAAGCTGAACTTTCAGTAATTAGCAGTCAACTGTCAAAATGGTTTTGCCACCTGTTTTAAAAAGTGAATGAGTATGTGTCTGTGATGGACATGACATGAGGCCGAAATAAGGACGTTACTACTGTAAGTGTCCAAGTGCAGTCCAGAATGTCTGGGATCTATCTAAAAATGCAGCTGCAGCTTCTAGTATCTCCTCCTTCAACACTGTTTAGCCCTACAGGCTTCGTAGGAATCAATCACCACAGGAATTGGGTCCAGGGTGTTTCATCAACACTGCACAACGACACAGTTGAACGTTTCCCAAGCCAGGTCCACTTACGCGTGAATTCAACAGAAAATAACTGGAATACTCTTCACTAAGAGCTTGCGTCTGTCTGGCCACAAACGCCAAGAAAGATTAAGATATCGGAGAAAAGAGGATTCACTTATACTTTACAGTTCACCAGATGTAGGCCGAGTGTTATGACAAATATACTAACCATGAATCCATCAACTTGGCCGCTCTAAGACATAATGGATACATCAAAGACTTTAGACGTGATTGGATATATGAAACGAATACACCACAACATTCCCAATTCCCCTTGTATGGATTCTATGTGGTTTCAATGTTCCATATTATGGCATTTTGTGGGATTACGCCTATTTATAAAGCTGGTTCTAAGATATTTTAAATCTGATTGGCTTAAATGAGATTTACAAGTCCCTCTTATGCACTTTCTGAAGTAGACTAATCACTCACAGAAGTACGTGATGTCAAAGTATCAATGCATCAATTTTGACCCCCTGACCAAATCCAAAAATCTAGTATCATGCATGAAATCTGTGTCAAGTAGTAACCACAATCTTCAATAAATATTATCTTAAATTTGAAAGACTCCTTTAACCCTCACTTGCCCTAAAAACATCTCACTTAGATGTACTGTGCATTCTACATCAAGTGCCTTTAACACAATACAAGCAGCACACGTTCCAGTGCTGTGAGCTCAAGGAGCAGGCGACTCAGTGAGGTCAGACTTCTGGAGCTACTCCTCTTAAATCCACTGATAGACTACTTCTTGTATTTACTTCCAGCATGTCATCCAGCCCCAGACAGCAAGAGCAGTTACACACACACACCAATATACACACATACACAGGCAAACTAACACACATCTGCATGCACAGACAGACAGACAGACAGACACACACACAGACACACACACACACACACACAAATACACAAATACACAGTCCCTAGTCATGTCTTCAGTACATCAGATTGGTTAAGCTGTGTCTCAGTGAGGTGAACAGACATGTTTGACATGTTTTAATGAAATACCCTGAGGGATGTTCTCTAGCCTCACAGTCTCTCGCAGCTGCTGCTCATGTCATGTATAACAACACAGTAATTTCAACACAGTCAGCTTAACACAGTCATCTTAACACATTTATATATAACCGTCATGTATGACACAGTCAGTATAACAACACAGTCAGGATAACACAGTCAGGATAACATCACAGTCAGGATAACACAGTCAGGATAAGACAGACAGGATAACAACACAGTCAGGATAACATTACAGTCAGGATAACAACACAGTCAGGATAACAACACAGTCAGTATAACACAGTCAGTATAACAACACAGTCAGTATAACAACACAGTCAGGACAACACAGTCAGGATAACAACACAGTCAGGATAACAACACAGTTAGTATAACAGTCAGTATAACAACACAGTCAGGATAACACAGTCAGGATAACACAGTCAGTATAACAACATTGTCAGGATAACACAGTCATGATAACAACACAGTCAGCATAACAACACAGTCAACATAACACAGTCAGGATAACATAGTCAGTATGTCAGTATAACAACACAGTCAGTATAACAACACAGTCAGTTCAGCACAGTCACTATAACAACACAGTCAGGATAACACAGTCACCAGAACAGTCATCAAAACACACCACAGAACAACACAGAAAATTACACACCACACCACAACACACAAAATAACACACCACACCATGACACACCACACCACACCACAGCACAGCAGAACAGAGACTTTGACTGATTCCAGAGCTAAACGCATATTTGATTTTATGTTCTGTAATAATATTGCTGAAATACTAGCATTCAAATATGCTTCTGGTTTATTTGCCGAAAATGAATAGAAGATTGACCATGAACCCAGGATTATGGTCAAATGAGGTCTAGATATCATGAAAACAAATACCTTTTTGGGGGTTAAAGAACACTGAACATGATATTAACTGTGACAAAATAAATTGATGCTTCTTGGCATTGGAATGTCCATTTTCATGATGAGGTGGTTGATAACTCTATTGACTACTGCCACAGAGACAGAAAGCCATGGATAAAATGTACTAATGTTTCCCATCCTAATGTTTCTTGAAGGTTAACAAAATATATATTCATTGTAATACATCATTATATGCTAAAATCCCATAGGTGGCTATCATTTAACAATGTGGAATAAATTGTAGACCTGCTACCACCGTTAATGGTATTCAAAAGATACATATAAAACATAGTTGGCCCTGCTTTACCAAACTGTCAAGGTCGGTCAGTAAATCTGCATTGTTGTGACAAAGACAGTATCCAAAGAAGACTGTAGTGACTATACTGAAAGTCCACACACATCTGGCACAGTTTTTGCCCACACAGAACTCCATAAAGATCTGCACAACCTACTTCATATTAATGTGTTCACACCCTTGCTGCAGTACATGGTCGAAGCGCATCTGGAAGCCATACAGCTGTGAATCAATTTTAATACTATTATTCCTACTACTTTTAGTTCGAAATATCCTATAGTTTTGTTAAAATTGCTCAAGCTCAGTCAAATTAGTTGGAAATTGATTTATGTATATCAATTAAATGTTTTCGGATTTTCAGGTAGATTTAAACAGAACTGGACCCCTATGGAAAACCATTGGCAAATCATTCTGAAGTGAATTTAGCTTTAACATTTAGTATAATTATCCTACTGAAAGCTAAAATGATATCCCAGTGTTAGGTCTTCACAGGGCTGATGCACGTTTTACTCAAAGTTTTTACATTGGCTTTGCTCTTCAGATATTTCTTCTGATCTGGACCAACTCCCCAGTTGTTGCATGTGAAATGCAGACCCATAATGAGATGCTGCCACCGCAACACTGGAAAATACAGCTAAGTTAAAAAGAAACAAAACAAAACAATATCAATTGTCCATTCTGTTTGGGCGCATGCTTGTAAGACAACATGTTATAGACATTAGGCTAGGATCTAATCTAACACACTTCAACACAGAGTAAAAACCAAATGAATGAATGAAAGGTGCAAAGCCCAGATTGTTTTTTTTATTTCTTTACCTTTAAATCTAGAGCAGGTTATATACAACTGTCAGAAAAGAATCCATAATTAATAACCACAACCACTCTCACTAGTCACTGTACACAGAATGATGGCATCTGTTTCACACAGCGACTGTGCCCTCTATCAGAGTAGGATAGCTTCAGTTTGAAGTGACTATCATGGGAGTGCTGTGTACAAGTTAAGTAGTCAGTGAAAGCGATCAGATATTTGTCCGGCTAAGAGCAGCTTGTCCTGTTGTAACCTCCTCAACATGTCTGACTGGGGCTGTGACGTCACCAACAGATGCCTGGGTCCTGAACTGATCAGGCTGGGGATGGGGGTGGAGACTGGGGCTGTGACATCACCAACAGATGCCTGGGACCTGAACTGATCAGGCTGGGGATGGGGGTGGAGACTGGGGCTGTGACATCACCAACAGATGCCTGGGTCCTGAACTGATCAGGCTGGGGATGGGGGTGGAGACTGGGGCTGTGACATCACCAACAGATGCCATCTTCCTGAACTGATCAGGCTGGGGACAGGGGTGGAGACTGGGGCTGTGACATCACCAACAGATGCCATCTTCCTGAACTGATCAGGCTGGGGACAGGGGTGGAGACTGGGGCTGTGACATCCCCAACAGATGCCATGTTCTTAAACAGATCAGGCTGGGGACGGGGGTGGAGACTGGGGTTTTGACATCACCAACAGATGCCATGTTCCTGAACTGATCATGCTGCGGACGGGGATGGAGACTGGGGCTGAACAGTCCACTGCTGCTGGCACTGACTGATGTGCTTTCTGTTAAAGTAGTTCCATGCAAAGAAGCTGTGTAATATAAATACATACAGGAATCTCCGTAAATACAGCTATTCTGCAGGAGGTGTGTGTAACCGCACGTGCAAGTGTGAGTGTATAGTGCATGAATAACTGTGACTGTGTGTGTGTGCGCATGTAGTGCTGTGTGTGTGACTGTGTGTGAGATGGTGCCTCCCTGGTCCATTCCAACTCCGCTGGCTGGCACTCGCTGTGTTTAAAATCTGGTCCCAGAAAGTTTACACAGAGTGTACTTCTGCCTGGCTTTGTGTGACAAGCTTTAACGCACCATACCCATCAGCAGCTAAACAGCTACAGACCTCCCTGGACACACACCGACACACACACACACACACACACACACACACACACACACACACACACACACACACACACACACACACACTGACACACACACACAGACACACACACTTTCCATTCATGCATTTCTATTTCCATGCATTCCCCAGCTTCCATTGTACCCTCTCTCTGAAAAGGTCTGTTGACAATTAATATGGACTCTGTCAGACTGAGAGCTAGGAGGCTACTGTGTGTTTGTGGCTTTTCATCTTGTCATGCATCACATTCTTCAATGGTCTGAAAAAGTTTACAAACGTATATAAAATTGCAACACTTGAAACTTTTGCTCAAGCGTAAAAGCAGACGTTTCAATAGCACTTCGCACCACGCCAAAGCCAGCCAAGACCATTTGAAATAGTGTCGCACTGAAATCAATTTTCTGTGTGATTATTGAATACTAATGTACCAACTAGATGAAAACAGTTCAATGAGGGAGGGGGCGACAGAGAGAAAGAGACAGAGTGTGTGTGTGTGTCTGTCGCCTGCTAAGGATTGCTCTGTAAGTAGCACAGTGTTCTCAGCAGACAGGGCGTAGTGTCCAGTCTTATCACAGGAAGCGGAGTGTCAGTTTTCATCAAGCCTTGGCCCTCCTTGAGACAGCACACCTGCATGCACTATGACAAAACTAAACAAACTTTTTTAAACATCTCACACACACATTCCTGGAACATTATATTCCATCACAGGGAATATAATTCTAATTAGTTTCGGTTGGGGAGTAGGAATATTTAAATGAATAAAGTGTGTGGTGTTAACACAAGCGGTGGATTTTAACTGAGGTAAATGTGACCTATGCATAGTTTATTGTTAAAACATGATCGGAGAAAAAAATAAACATCTTCGTTTATGAATTTATTTTTTTTTCCGTGGAAGTAAGATTTAGTAGTTAAACTCCCAATATGACGTGATAAGTCAAGAATATTGTACGTCATAGTCCTAGATGAGGAAGGGATGAGTGTTTCTCTATAACTCATTACAGATATTCCTAATAATAACCTGCAGTGCATGAGGACATTTCTGGGAAGTCCTGGCCATACGGAGCAATATTTACATGAGCTGTTAGGAAAACATTCTAGGTGATCCTAAGCAGTGGTGCTACTGTGTTCTACAGTAACCCAGATAGAATCATCTTTGATGTCACAGGAATATAATCCTAAATGAGCATCAGAAGGAACTTACTGTTATAATATCCCTTGTTTCATCTGCCCTTCGTATAATGTCATAATATCGGAAGCATGATCAGTCAAATACAACAGCTTTTATCTCATCACAAAGTCATAGGGGGCGATTTAGAATACACTCTCTCGTCCCGAACAAATCCAACTTAGTTCAGACACCGAGATCATTGTCCATACAACATCTCCAAATATCCACTTTGAAGCGTGGTCGTGCAGTGTTAAGCCAAATTAGTTAAAAGCTGACATGGGACAATTGGACTGATTCCAGAGTTCAGAAACACTCATAAAGCGGGTCCGTGTGTACCTTCTTTGATTAATAGAATCCCAAAACCCAGAGTTAACTAAACTCAAGCGTACATCTGCTTTCTGTTAGTCTGAGCGTATAGTGTGCTGTTGAGCTGCACAATCAGAGTTCACCAGATCTCGTCTTTGTCCTAATGTATTCATAGACTGTCAGACCTTGTATGTTTTTATCAGACTCTTTCAGCTGTGGTTCCAAGGTGTCTGGCAAATGAGCTGATTTAAAGACATGACTGCCAATGATTATACTTTTATCTTGGCCAACATAATCTATATACATAGAGTATGCTATTTACTGCATCCATACTTGGCTGATCTCTTCAGTACTCTTTAATTTTCAATTAGCATTATACTTAGGCTACCCTTACTCAATGCGAATGTCATCAATCAGAATTATATGTCGGTCCCGGGGACCTCAGTTCTCTTAAAGTTGATGTAACGGTCTCCTGAAACAGTTCCAATCTAAAGTGAAGTAAAGAGGAAACTGGAAACAGCAACAGTAATTATGAGTAACATTGAACACATATCCATGACTAAGATCTCCTTCAGTAAGGAAACTTCTAGAAACCACAGAAGACCTGGCAAATTCACTGTGCAAGACGGGATTTGGCAAACCCATAACAGAACTGGATTAAAATCGTATTAATATTCCTTCAAAAATGTCAGGTGTGCCTGGTGTAATGGAACCAGAATTGTGCAAAGAAAAAAATATATGTTTCTTCTGGCAAGCAAAGAAAATGAAGTGCACCTCAAGTATTCTAATTAAAATCAAAATCACATCGTGGACAACCTCATTCAGCCAGACCTGGCAAATCCATTTGACAAAACTGGCAATGAAACACTGTCTATTACCTTACTAACTTAACATGACTTAATGTAATATTTTCAGGTACACTTGGAGTATACAGTAGCATCACTTTATAACATTGCCATTACCATGTCATAACAACTGACATAACTTGTCAAACCATATTTAAACCGGCTGTGAGATACTCTGCGTTATTTTATGGCAAGTTATGACAAAGCAAATTGGTGTAATTGATGTCAGACATGTACCTAGGGCAGTACATCTTCTTTGTAAATGATGGCTGACTTAAAAGCATTGATGACAGGCATTTCTGGCTCATATGATTATGCCATTGAAAATGCTTGGTTACTGTGTCATACAGTATATTAAGCAACACCATAAAATAGTCATGGCTTTCATGACAGAAACATGAATTACCATGACTAGTAAGCATGTGTAAAAATTACAGCATAAAAAGAGTGAGATAGTAAAACCACATTTGGTTTGCATATTTACAAATGGCATCAATGTGGTCAAAATAATTAAAACACAGCCAATTTCAGGAAACATTAGGTAACATAAACATGTGTTGAAAAGTAGTCTATGACATAGTGGAATGGTTTACTTTGTGAGGTATTTTTTAACACTCTAATGTAGGTGACAAGGCCAGAAAATAAATAAAGCAAAATACAATATGTCACTGCAGTTCAAAATAATGAGTCATGACTGTCATGAAAATATTAAGATAATTATCACAGCTGTTGTGACATGTTCTGACAAGCTATGACATGGTTATGACCGTGTTATAACATGTTATGGATCTAAGCTTCAAGTGAAACCACATTTTAAGTGTGAGCATTATTACTTTATAGTTGTCCTTTACTATACAAATTGACAGCCTAAGTGTTACATGTGTAAAGTCTTTATTGGTCATACTGTTTTAAGGTTCAACATAGTAGTTCCCTGCTGTTCAATCTGACAGCTTGTAGAAATTCCTTTAGCGCCTTAATCACACCTTCTTGAAATACAAACCAACCAAGGTATTGTCTGATCAATGCACCAGTTAAATTATCCTATCTGTACGTGTCTTGCTATATATTGTCATTCAAAAAAAAAAAAGAAAAAAAATTCTCAACTACCTTGAAGGTAAATAAATAAAAGTAAGTAAAAATAAAGTAGAAGGGTAAAAAAAAACAGTAAATATTGACCATCATGGCCCATTCCTGTTGGTGATGATTCAAGAAAACACACTTTCTCTACACTAATTGAATACCACTCAAACCACCTGCCTACCGATGACAAGTGTTCGCTCCGCAACCTTTAGTGCTTACAAGTCCAACGCTAACAACACAGAGCAGAGGCGATCCACTGATTCACCCCAGGACATTCCTCCAGACAAACATTTACGAGACACAGCACAGGAGCATCAACACTCTGGGCTCTAAACGGCCATATGAAGCCACTTGACAATGACCATGTGTGGAAATATTTCTCCAAATGTCTCTTTTTCATGTGGTTATGAATATGTGTATATCTGAAAATGTAAAAGTCAGCCAGGCAGTCAGGCTGAAAGGAACAGAGTCTGTGAGATCTGAGCGCTTCGGCTTTATCAGTCCCTTTGAAGGTGGAAAGGAGACTATCAACGAGTTGCTCTTGTTTAATAGGTGTCAAATAGCTGTGAAAAAACACAAAGCACACCTTCAAGAGAGGAACAGCCAAGAAGGGTGAGGAGGTTGCTCTGTTCAGGGTTACAATCTTTCAGATGATTTCAGGTTGTTACTTCAACTGCAAATTATTTGTCTTTTATACTCTTTCATAGTCCCAGATTTCTGTCAATATGCTGTAATTGCATCTGTATGTGTGTGTCTATGTTTATACTGAATACACACATACCAACAGGTCTGAAAAAGTGTGCTTTTGCATTTCTAATCTTAACATTACAGTAAGGTTGGTAGGCTTTTACACACTCAGTATGTTTCATTTTGATATTTGTTCAAGAGGGACCTTTCTCTACTACTCTGACTGTTTACAGAGATCTAAAGCAGATAAGTCCTTGCAGAATTTACAGCAAGTGATGTCATTATAATCGGAGCCTGTTGTTTCAAGTGTACTTCGTGATAGAATAAATACTTATATTTTAGAGGGAAAAATTGAAAAATGTAAATTCTTCTAGAGTAGATATGCCCAAGGACTAATATGGTGATTGTGTTGTGTGTAATTGGCAAGATGTAGTGATTAGTAAACAGTAAAAAATGTGGCTTCGTTTTACTCTTGTTACAAATGTTCCTCTATCTTGCCAAAAAAAATGTAAACCCTGCAAACAAAAACGTTGTTGTTTGGACGTCCCTAGAACATCAGGAGGTTGTGATATGATCTCCTGGATGTCTTTAGGACGTCCCATATGGAGGGAAGTAGCTCATTAACTCATCATCACCCTGGTTCTTCGTTACCATTTATGAGATGCCTGAGTTTGGGAAATGCCAATTTCCTGACGGAACTCAAGAAGCAATCACAAACATCTGTCTGGGACAGACATGTCGAGTAGCCAATGAGCCCCCTGCCAAATTATAAAAGTCTGCCCGCCCGCCAACAGACCAATTTGCGCATGCCTATCTTTATTTCCTCTTCTGATCAGTGGAATCTGGTGAGTCATCTTACTTTTAACATCCCCAAACCGTGATTATGTAAATAAGGGCTAGTTCGCTTTCGATTATTAGTTTTGATGATATACTATGAGATTTTGTAATCTCCATTATCGTAGGCAGACTCTGAGAAACAGTCTCCATATCAACCCTTAAAGGCCTGATACGACTGAGAGTGTACGCTAGAAAAGGCACTGTAACGTCTAGTCGATAACTCATGAAAGTATAAGGGAATGCCCAATGTGCAACACTGCATATCACCTGAGTTTGAACAGAACCCATAAGGTAGCAATGCCTCTGGTGGAGGGAGCCCTCAAGCCTTCCGGAGACTGTATCCACTTGCTATCGTAAGCCAGTACAAATGCCACCACTATCCAATATGACAACCGTTGAGAAGAGAGGGGCCTCCTCATGCGGAGAGGTTCTCAGGACAGGAAAAACTCAACTCATGTACATTTTAGTTGATGTGCTTTGCGTACGGTGGAGGTGTCAGTTTGTCAGGTTGACACCCATAAGCTTAAGGTTACACTATTGCAAATGTTTCTGAACCCCAGAGAATTCCGGAGGCAGAAATGGTGAACTATACCATGCATGTAGCTCATTCACTAGTTTTGAGAGTTTAGAGTAATCAGTAAAGTGGTCCTGAAAGACATATTTAATCGCTACTTTTTCCGTTTGCTCAGAAGGAACCAGAGATGGAGTCAAGAACACAACACTGGAGACCCAGACCAAGACCCAAACCCTGGAGACCCAGACCCAAACCCTGGAGACCCAGACCAAGACCCAAACCCTGGAGACCCAGACCCAAACCCTGGAGACCCAGACCAAGACCCAAACCCTGCAGTCCCAGACCAAGACCCAAACCCTGGAGACCCAGACCAAGACCACCGCAAAATCAAGAATCCATCTCTGAAAGGAACAGAAAGTGTTGAGCAGCACGACCAATAGCATCCAGATCTGGAGGAACATAACCTGGTATAGAGGATGAAAGGACACATATGTTACAAGAGATCTATGAATGGTCATCCATATATTTTCCAGCATTCTGCTCCACAAATTGTCTTTGCAGGTCTCTGGAAGTTTGTTGAAAATGAGAGGAAGGGGTTAACAGAGAGGAACACTCTCAGCAGTTTGAGCCCACGAGACGCATCTGACATTACCACTATCCTAGGCACTGTCAAGCAAATCAGCGTTGAGTCTGGCCTCCACCCCCTCGCAGACATCAAGGAATTGCCCTCATCGATTCCCTGCAAAGGCATTGATGGGGGCCTCAGCCCCCCTTATGGTAATGCAGTGTAGCCCTCCACCTCATCTGAGGTCAGGGTCTGGGGGAGAAATGCATGCTAGTCTATTGGCTCAATTAAGTCAGCCCAGTAGGGTACAGCAGGGGTCCCTCAGAGGCAACATGGAGGCCCGCCGCCTGAGTGTCTGAAGGAGAGGCCCTGGGCCCCCTGATAGGCTGTGCAGGCCGGGCTTGGTTTGGAAAACAGAGAAAAACATTAAATTCAAGACATGACTTCTGACAACAGGCCTAGTGAAATGTGTTGTTTTGGATGACTGTTTTATTTAGAAAGCTACTGGTGTGTTTATGTGAGCAAATTCATCAATCAAGTGTTGTTGCACACAAGTGTTATAGAGTAGGCTGCTTCAGGCAGTTCCCTGTTGCTTGGCTGAGCTCGCAGAATTAAAAGGTACTGTACCATTGCGACCAATCAACGCAAATGTAAATGTTATATCTCACAATTGATTATACCTCATCAATGTACTATATTTATTGTATTCAACAAAGTTGTATCTAGCGCTGCAGCGAGTAGGGTGGGATGTATAACCTTATGACGCCTTACGAACACATGTACTGTTCCTCTACAAAAGTCTCTAAGAGGAACAACTTTGATGGAGAGTGCAACACAAAGTATGGGAGGATTAGCCACATAGGCACTGCAAAGAATGGCCGGGCAAATGACAAGAAAGCTTTTATAACAGGGCAAGGGACTTGACTGGTCTGGTCTCCGAAGACCACTCTGTCACGGTCAAGATGAGGCAGGACATAAGGCGAAGGCCTGATGAACATCCTCCTTCAAGTCTGTCACGTGCTCAGTGTGAACCTGCTCTCCTCTGTGAAGAGAACGGGGCGCCAAAGGCGGACCTGCCAATTCTGCCAATCGAGCTGCACGGCGCTGGGCTGGGAGCACAGGTCCCGCTAGAGGACGGCATCGAGCCCTCATGGAGTCTGTTTCTGACAGTTTGGTCAGAAACATGCACACCAGTAGCCCACTGGTGGTCATTTTGTAGGGCTCTGGCAGTGCTTCTCCTGTTCCTCCTCACACAAAGGAGCAGAAACCGGTCCTGCTGCTAGGTTGATGCCCTTCTACAGCCCAGTCCAGCTCTACTTGTGTAACAGCCCGTCTCCTGGTATTTCCTCCATGCTCTTGAGACTGTACCGGGAGACACAGCAAACCTTCTTGCAACGACACGTATGGATGTGCCATCCTGGAGGACTTGTACTGCCTGTGCAACCTGAATGGGCTGCAGGTACCGCCTCATGCTACCAGTAGTGACAAGGACACTTGAGAAAAGTCAGTCAGGAAGGATAAGGAGAGAGCAATTGTCTGTGGCCACCACCTGCAAAACAATTCTATTTTTGGGGGTTGTCTTGCTGTTGTCTTTCCTGTGCACCTGTTTTCAATATCACTTGCACTAAAACAGCTGACATTGATTCATAATCGCTTATGCTTCCTAAAAGGACAGACTGATTTCCCTGTAGTTTAACTGACTAGGCGTTATCATGCGATTGATTACGTGTTCCCTTTGAGCAGTGTATAAACTTTTTGCAGTGTGCCCACTGAACACCACCGAGACAAGCTGCCATTTTAATATACAATTTGTCAGAGGAGCGCAGTTCAACGATACTACAATACATCGACCTCTTGTTATCGATACTATACACCGGCCTCTTGTGATCGATACTATACA
>JACXGI010004650.1:25456-52307 GCA_016801175.1 Esox masquinongy | reverse complement strand
AAAAATGGATACGTTTTGGGCACGTCTAAGATCTTCTGGTAGTTTATTCCAGTTGTGTACAGCATAAGTGCTAAACGCAGCTTCTCCATGTTTAGTTTGGGCTCTGGGCTCTACTAGCTGACCAGTGTTCATGGATCTAAGAGCCCTGCTCGGTTTATATTCTTCAAACATATCAGAAATGTATTCGGGTCCTAAACCAATGTAATGGTACTTCTAGTGGCAAACAACATGTAAGGACACAATACACAAAATACAGTGTATGTGAAGTTAACATACAATGTTTGGAGTTTTGGGTCAGTACAGTGCAGCTTTTTACTTTACAGGTAGGAGGTGGCTTGATGTGGTGAGCGCAGTCCTGTTAGTCTCCGTGGGCCAGATTGCCGTTCGCTGAGGGCCACAGTCCTGGGAAAGGTACTGTTAAGGCTGGATCGGATTGTCTGATCATTTTTCAGATAGTAGGTGACCTGGGTAGGAGTGGTCAGCAACGATCTTGCTTGCGTCCTTGCTCTTGGGCCACGTAGTACCTCGATGGAGGGAAGGTGGTAGCCGATCATCCTTTCTGTAGACCACACAATGGGTTGCAGTTTACCCCTGCAGTGGGCAGATGTAAACCAGGAGAAGATGGAGGATGTGAGGATGGACTGTAGTATTGATGTGGTTGGGCTCCCGTACTAAAGAATTTCTGTCATTACTTTATTATAATAATATCATGACCGTCTGCCAATTTTCACAATGATGAAAATTTCTCATAGGCTGTTTATTTTCTTTCACAAATGTTCAGCTGAAAAATAAAAAAAAATAAAATGCATTTTGTTTTCTAAAACTATTACAGGAAAATAAACTGAAATGGGGAAAAAAATCTGCAATGCAAAAATGTAGAACTTTTCACTGTTTTTTTCTGACTATGGGATAGTGAAATTGTCTTAGCTGAATTCTAGAAACTGCGTCACAGCAGGATTGAGCCTGTGTGTTTGCGTGTGTGTGGCACTGTTTGTACCAGAATGTGAATGTGAAGAGGGGCAACCGTTATCCCACTCCCAATACACACACACACACACACACACACGCACACACTCATTGGCTCCACTGACCAACAAACCCTCAACTTTTAAGTCACCCCTTACCTGTCAGTCATTCACGGGTCCCTGGGCTGAGGAACACAGGCCTGTCAGAAGGACCTCCAGCAGCCCCTCAAAGAAAGACCCCCCCTCCCGCCAAAATAAGTAAAATTGAAGAAAGTCGTCCCTACTTTGCAGATCAGTCAGTAGATACCTGATTGTCACTCTGAGAGTCGCAGCCTAATCCTATTGTGTCCTCTATAGGATTACTCTCTGTGGTCCCTCTCTCCCTTTGGCTGCGCACGGGAGAAAGGCCAGATTAAGGGGATTAGCTTGTATCCTCCTGACTTGTCAAGCCGGGATGTAAGGAACCATTGACTTCGGGGATCTGAATGAGAGAAGTGCCTAAAAAAGAGCCAATGAAAGGCAGTGAACAAGAAAAATTCCTGAAAGAACAATGTGATTTGTTTGCTTTTGTTCCCTTTAACTGGGCTGAAAGGTTCAAAGGGCTTCCCTGAGGAGAGGAAACCACCAAGCACAGAGAGTGATAGAGAGAGGAAAGGAAAGATGGATGGAGGGAGAGAGAGAGACAGAGAGGCCGGGAAAAATAAGAAGTGTTTGAGAGGTTAAAAGGGAAAGACATGAAGGAAAAGACAGGGAAAGAGTGATACAGAGGGAGGGAAAGATGGAAAGAGAGATCCACAGCTCATATCTGTTACAGTAATGTAGGCCAAGTTGTATTTTCCTCAGTATAAAACTAATACCTTGTCTGTAGTGCTAGAATTGCACTAAAACCATTTTTTTTCCCAGCCCAGGATCATCGTCCCAGATGATCATAGATTCCTGGAGAATGAATGATAACATCAGTCAAGTCCACACTTGGCCGGAGATTAAATGACGGCACCCACAAAAAACCCCAAAAACATGGAAACGTCCACATGGGTATGTGTTAATTGGTCTTAACCCCACAGGGCTCCCCTGTTAGTCAAAACAATAATCCCAATAGACGTCCAGGTTGGGAAATGGTGTTGAAACTCCATGCTGTCCCCTAGAGGTGAGTGTGTGGCACAATCCATGTTAGTTATGGGCCAGTATTCTAAGATGTAGGACTTGTGAAGGAATATTGTATGTATTTGGGCTGTGGCCTGATTGGCTAGGTTTAAATGTTTAAATGCTGTTTAGCACACTGGGAATTGGGGTGCAAATGAGAATATTTTGATGGTGTGTATGGCACCTTGTCAAGGAAAAGATGGGGTGAAGTTCATGGATCGGGTGACATCCCTTCATTGCCGTCATTTACTTTCTCCTGTTCTTTTGGACTTCCTTATGCTGTCTCTCTGCTGTTTCTTACTGTTTAAAAGATTTAGGTACTTTCGAATATCTAGAACAAATGGAACGGTAGGCCACATTTTTTTGTTGGTGAATAATAGCCAACTTCTGTCTATCATGTGCATCATAGTTTTCAAGAGCGGACGGTGTGAGACGGATGTGGATTGTTTGATTTTGCAGGGCTGTAACATTTGGGAGAATGGAATAAAGTACTGATAATGTGCTGTCAAAACAATGGGATCAGGTCTTTATGATGTTCATTAGTCTGTCTTCCTGGTCATGGAGTCTGGGCAGTGTCTCTGATATACAGAGGCTAACCTACATAAAGGGAGAGGCATGGCAGTAGAATGCATGACATCTACTTGTCAAACTGCGGTGGAGATTTGCAATTCAAATCGTGGTTACACCAGACTGTACTATTTGTGGATGAGCAGGCCTGAGAATGTATTAGAATGGCAAACTGCATCACCTCCATACAGCCCTGGGAGTTATATGTGAGCTTGTTGGTATCACCTCTTCTTTGTATCCTCTTGTCATAGCTGTAGCTGTAGCTGATTCCGTGAGCAGGTATCTCTAGTTGTTCACAGGTTATGTAGGCTCCATCATGATGATGCAGCCTTTTAGACTGACTTCAGTGGCTTTTAATGTACTTAGCATGTGCTTTAGGCCAATGTTGCATTAGCAGTGGGGTGTGTGTGTGTGTGTGTGTGTGTGAGTGTGTATGTGTGTGTGTGTGTGTGTGTGTGTCTCCATAGTGTGTGTGGTTGTCTGGAGACCTGAAGGACTTCTGGGTCAAGGTTAAGTTTCCGGGCCCCACAAAGATAAATAGACAAAAGCAAGTGTGTGTGTCTGTAGCGTGTGAATGTAAATATGTCCCCCCCCTATGTCCCTGATGAAAGTAGAACAATGCTTGCATCATAATGTCCATTCTCCTGTAATACAGCAGCAGTCACATGTGGCCCTATCTGGAAGTGGTGATGCATTGGCCCTAAAAGTCTGGAATGTCACTGCCGGGACACACAAAGGCCAGTTCCTCCCTCAACATATATGTATCCACTGCTGTACATGAAATGGGATACACTTTTTTCTGTTGCATAGGTTGTATAGCCGGAGGGATGCTGCTTTGTAGTTCTCGCTGTATGACTAAACAGTCATGTCTGATCTTCTATGTAGGCTTTGATCGCATCCATACAGATCTACTATATCAGTCTCTCCAGGGTTTGCATAATTGTATTTTTGTTGTTGCTATGTCAACAATTCCCAGCCTATTGTGCAAGATCATAATAAGGGCACTATTGCAGCATCAAACAAGGCTCGGTTACTCCACCAGTCACAGCATCAATATTAAATAAATGAAAGAAAGCATGACCTACAGTATGTAGGGTTTCTTTAACAGGAAAGTGCACTTTACTGGCAATAATTTGGGCAGGTTCATCCATTTACATTCTATAAATGGAACTGGTTCAATAATTCTGTAGGGTTTCTTTTAAAGAAAAGAACACCTTTACAACAGTGGGGCAGATCTTTTGGGTAAAACTACAAAAGGTTTGCACAAATTAGTTTTTTTTGCATTCCCAATGTCTGTCAAGTTGTATGTTGATCAATGTTATACAGCCTTATTAACTCGATTTGTACAAGTAACGTTTCTGTGGCCTGCTTTAATGCTGTCAAAATACATTGCATGTGGTAGTGGAAGAATTGTTGAATAGCAAAGAAGTAGAGAAAGACACGATTGTCGGTCTTTAACTGTAACAGTTGTAAATATACCGTTAGAGGATAATTCATGCTAATTATGCAGATGTTTTCAAATTTAAATTGTCTTAGTCAATACACGTTTACATATTTTAACCTGGGATAACCAAAATGTGAAACACAGTTAGATTGTTCTTTTTTGCGTGAATGGTTGAAGAAATAACGTTAGAGTTCCATAACTGTAATTATGGAAATGTATGCACATTTATATCATCATAGTCAATATCTGTTTAAGCATTTTAAGTTGGGATGGCCTAAGCATGTGAAAGAAAGTTGGTTTGGTCTCTCTAGCTTGAAAGGTTCAGAACATTCTTTTTAGGGTTAATTAATGTTAATTATGAAAATACGCACAAGTTGATCATCATATTCAATGCCCATCTAAATGTAAATAGTAAACAATTATTTATTAACATTTTGAAGAATTTTAAGTTGGGATCGCCTAAACATGTGAAACAAGAAGATACTGTTAGAGGGTTACTTTATTCTATTTATGCAAATATATACATATTTCAATTGTCATAGTCGATACATGTGTACACATTTTAATTTGGGATATCCAAAACATGCAAAACAAAGTTGGTTTGGTCTCTCTAGCTTGAACAGTTCAAGAGACACTGTTTTAGGGTTAATTAACACTAATTATGCAAGTTTGGCAAATGAAACGTTTACGGATTTTAAGTTGGGATAGCTAAAACATGTAATATAAAGTTGATTTAATCTTTCTAGCTTTAACTCTGTGTACACAGGTGTCAATGACAAGAAAGGGAGTGTCAACTAATGAGACTGATACTAGTATTAGAATTATTGACTTCATCACCCTCAAAGGGATATTCAGTGTCTTCTTTTTAGTTTTTGCTTCTTTGTGAAGCATTAGAAAATGTCCTTGGTCTTTGTGATAGTAATTAACTACTACAAGACTTTGGGATCTTGAAGATAATTGTATCTGTTATGTACAGAGACTAATGTTAACAAATATTACTTAATGTCCATGAAGATTGAGATTTATTGTGAAATGTCTTACTCCTGAACTTAGGCATTTACACCTTCATTTCAGCTTTTTATTTTTACATTTGTGAGCATTGATAAAAACAAAACCTTGACATATTTGACGTTAGTCTGTGACATTAGTAACAATCTACATCTAATATTGTTTTTAATTCAATCTGTAACAAAACAGACACATTAAAACACATTAGAAACCAGATAGGAATTGTTAAAAAAAATATTTATTTCTGGAGTGGCTAGCAATAAGTAAACATTTAATCCCATCAAAAACCTGTGGTGAAATCTAAAAACAAGTTTGTCGAAAATACCCATCAGATGTTTAAAATGTGTAGGAGCTGTTTTAGGAAATAACAGCCTCTCTGTCTTTTCACATAAGAATTTCCACAACAACAGTATGCATTGTTTTAGTACCAGTACAACTAAGATGACTTATCTGAAATAATTCACTCACTTCCCTGCAGTTGGAAACCTGGTGGTTAGATTTATTTCATCAAACAACAGGAACATTGTGTAACATTTTTATTAAAATTTTTATTATAAAAGTTTTATTCATCACTAAAAGACAATATAATCTAAAACAGTGAATACAATAATACAGCTCAAAGAGGCAAACATAATATAAAGCACTATTCCACATTGATACACATGTATAAGTGAAAAATATAAAACCAAAGGACTCGGCAGTCATTTCAAGCACTGTCTCTCATGTACAACCTTCGTTTATGCTTGTTTCCATGTTCTATGGTGCATTCAGTTCTGCTTGAAATTTGGAAATATTAGTTCCTGACTCTGAAATAACCACTACACCACCCACCAAGTCTTGAAACAAGGGCCAAAATGATAATACCTGAGTTATCAAGTTGTGATATTTCATCACTGACCTTCACACCCAAAAGATGGTGAAATAGCTTCTTTGACACTTAGAATAGGGTTTGACACATTGACAACATCAGCTAACTAAGTAACATTATTAGCAACTTTATCCAGCTTCGCCATCTAGGTGAAATCTCATTGGTTGTTGTTCCACTAGAACACATTTGTATTGTCTTCACAACTTGAACAACTGGGAGATATGACATTCCAAGACTAGATCAAATGAACTGATGTTAGTGTTAAATCATTAACCCCGATGTCCTTCTTTAAAGGTAGGCAAGGTTAGGGGGTGTGTCTAACAAGATGGGAGCTGGCTCCTCTCCCATCCTGCCCTTGGTGTGGCATTGACCTTGTATTTGGCTGGCTGGAGGACCACCCCGAACTTCCCCTCAAGGCTGGGCAGTGGTTGACCAGTGGGCACAGACAGTGTGAAGCGCTGCAGAATCCAGGAGAGAAAGAGGAAGATCTCCATCTTAGCCAGCGACTCCCCCAGACACACTCTCACCCCTGCCCCAAATGGCAAGTAGCTGGGTGAGGGAATGCACAGGCCTGTCCCCTCCTCGTCCAGGAAGCGACCTGGTGAAACACAGAAAGAAAGATTCAGTCAAAGAAAACTGAAGACACAGGGAGGACCGAGGATACTAATAATACATTGAGAATGTGTTATAAATGGTTCATGAACTAACACACAGTGAAAAAATGATACATGGTCGGTGAGATAATATTACACGAATGAGGCAGAAAGGCTCTATAAACTTGACACATTCTCACCGGGGTCAAAAAGCTCTGGGTTCTTCCACTCTTTCTCATCGTGATGCAGGGACCAAAGGTTGATGATGACGCGAGCGCCTTTCCTCACAATGAACTCCCCAATACTACCAATGAAACGCATACAGAGTGAACTTGCCATCAATTATAAAAAAAACAACGTCTTTAGATTCAAACCACATTGGTGTGTATGTATACAGTACAGTACCGGTGTGTATGTATACAGTACAGTATCGGTGTGTATGTATACAGTAGAGTACCGGTGTATATGTATACAGTACAGTATCGGTGTGTATTTATATAGTACAGTACCAGTGTGTATGTATCCAGTACAGTATCGGTGTGTATATACATAGTACAGTACCAGTGTGTATGTATACAGTACAGTATCGGTGTGTATGTATAAAGTACAGTACCGGTGTGTATGTATACAGTACAGTACCGGTGTGTATATATATAGTACAGTACCGGTGTATAGTACAGTACCGGTGCGTATGTATACAGTACAGTATCGGTGTGTATATATATAGTACAGGACCGGTGTGTATGTATACAGTACAGTACCAGTGTGTATGTATACAGTACAGTACCGGTGTGTATATATATAAAGTACAGTACCGGTGTGTATGTATACAGTACAGTATCGGTGTGTATATATATAGTACAGTACCGGTGTGTATGTATACAGTACAGTACCTAGTGTCTGTTTGGGCTACATGGGGGATGAGTAGAGGGGCAACCGGTCGAATCCGTAACACTTCTCTAATGGTGGCCTCCAGGTAAGGCAGACTCCCCCTGTCACTGAGCTGGGGGGATCTGTCTCCTCCCACCACGCGGTCCAGCTCCTCCTGAATGCGCTTCTGAACCTGCGGATGATGGATGAGGTAGGCTACGGCCCATTTGAGGACGGTAGTTGTGGTTTCCACACCGGCTCCGAAGATGTCGCCCACGGTCATGAGCAGATGGTCTTCAGTAAGGCCCACAGTCTCCGTGGTGATCTCGGTAGTGTTGTTGTTCTCTGCGCTGCGTTTGGCCCTCAGCAGTGCGTCCAGCAGGTCTCTTTGTACATGATCACTGTAGTCTGCCTGTAGAGAACAGCGTAAAGCACAATCATTGACCATGGTCATACTCTAGACGGAACGCTGCAGCTGGAATTTCCCTGATATTAATCAGAGTTGTAAGATTCAAAAAGATACATTCCTCTGTATTTTATTTAACACAACTGTCTGCTGTACCTTGTGTTCTTCATATTTCTTCTGAAGTAGTTTGTCTCTGATAGCCACACACTGCTTTAGGAGGAACAGGTCTGCATTGGGGAAGACCTAGGAGGGATTGAAAAGGGCATTTTGAGAGACACTGATGAAAGCTGATGGATGTGCGGGTCTGTTCCATCCAGGAGGATGCACTGTACCTGTAGCCAGGGGAAGACGTCCACCAGGCTGTCCTTAGCAACTGTATCCACGATGCCCTGGCTGTACTGCAGCATGGTTTCAAACTCTGGGTCGCCGCGGCGATAGGAGGAGTTGAAGCAAAGAGAGCAAACCACGTTTGTAACAGCTCTTGTCAGCTCTGGGGACAAGTCCAACGACACACTCCCTGACTCTCCCAGAGTGTCAGACAGAGAGAGGGCCTCCCTACAGACTGCAGAGAGAAACACGTAGAAAGCCTTGTTCATGCCTGTTTCTCACATATTCCTACAGTTAAATAAGGTGTTAATAACAGTTTGTTATAAAGGATGAACATTGTTTGATACTCACTAATTTTCTCAATAGAAGCAGAGCCCTCACCAAACATGCACAAGGCTCCATGCACAATTTTGCGGTGAAATCGCCAAGTAGCACTGTAGTCAGCAAAGGCAATATCTTTACCATCCCTTGTTAACAGGTCGGTGGTTACCTTGGTAAAAACAAAAATTGCATTATGTAGGCTATGGCTCTGAGAAAATTGTATGCCCTCTTAATGATTAGGCTACGTAAAACATGTTAACTGTAGAACATCACTGCATTACACATTCAAATTATTTTAATTGACCTTTCAAACTAAATTAGATAGGCTACATTTTAGTATGCAGAAAAGGCAAGCAACTAATCAGGAAATACATAAGCAGACTGACAATTAAATGTCTCCGTGATAAAAGAATAAAACTGGTTCACCAAAATGAAGATACTCACTGTTCGGGGTCTCCCTGCAAATATTTTCCCCTTTTTCAGGAGAACCTCTTTAGCGTGATGGTGGTGGTTGACTAGAATTACTGTGTGTGAACCCATCATGACGGAATATGTCTGTCCATACTTCTGCTGCAGCTTCTGAAAGAGGATATGCGGCTGGTCGCTTCGCAGACTCAACAGGCTGCCTATAATTGGGAACGCAGGCAAGCACGGAGGTCCTCCCCTGGTTGCAAGACAGTTCCGAAATTTAGCCTGCAAGAGAAGCAGAGCTAGTGCGATTACAGGGAATAAGCACGCGCACAAAAACCACGCCATTCGATGTTATGTCGTTCTGAGAATCAAGAGGCAAAATGCAAGTACAAATTGATGGATCACTAAACCTCGAGAGCAACAGCACTGAGGAGCAAATGAGCTTTATACGGCTTCTTCAATGCCATTGCCTTGACCCTGCATATTTTAGGGTTAGATATCTTTAGCAGCTCATGCCAATTTAAACAAGATAAGCTTGTTTAACTTTGATGTATTCCACTAAATATGTTTAGCAAATAACAAAAATATAATGAAAACTAAATACCACAGTACATCAATTAATTAATGATGTACTATGGTATTTATTAAAGAAATGCATTAAGGAATGGCTTGTAGAAGGCAAGATACATCAAATGCCTATTATTAAGATGGCAATGGGCTTTCTGAATATTATTTTCTTCATAGGCGCTGTAGCCGTATAATAAAGGGCGTTTTCGTGACAAACTGCATGCTTTTGTCCTGCCTGCTTTTCCGTACGCAGCAATAATACTGCAATGGCTTCCACGGAGTCGCAACCACGGTTCGGTCAGTCTGTGAAAGGTTTGTTGTCAGATAAAGTGGGCTTCTGCAGCGGGGATGTAATTGCCCTGACTCGTCAAGTACTAAAGGGATCACGGAGTCAAGAGGTAAATAGTGGAAATGAGTATCAAATCGATTCACATCTTGTTGTGAGACCGCTTGCTGCATCTGTTTAGCTAGCTAGTTATGTGGTTGCCATAGACAGCTAACGTTAGAAGTTAGATCGATAACTAGGCTATCATACAGATAAACAATACGTAACTAAGGGTTCATGTGTTTCACAGATTTGCTTACTTTTTTTGATGATAAATTGTGTTTCTAAAATATTTGTAATTGGCATAGCAATTAATGTAGCAACTACTTGGCTTTGCATAGACACTCTCAGGGTGTTTTAAATATTATGAGCTAACTTGCTAAGTTCCTCGCTAATGTCATTTTCTTAACCCTCATACCACCAAGACACTAATTACATTGCATAGCTAACGTGCTTATATAAAATCCCACCTGTGGCCATTTTGACGCAAGAAAGAAAAAACAATAAGCAAAAAATGAACGTACTTGCTGTCAAAACATCAGATGCGAAGTTACATCATTAGTTGTATCATCTAAAACTTTAAATAATTGTAAGCATGTTTAAAACGAAATATACATTTCCCTGTCTTATAATGTGCAGCTTTTGTGCACATCCAAATTAGTACTAAAACTGATTTACCATAATTTGATAGTAGCATAATTTCGTATTGAACGTCACTCCATGTTAACGTCACTCCAAGTGCCTGCACCATAGTACAACAGCTACAGCCTACCCATGACTCGTGCTCAAATGCTACAATGACCATTATGGAGGATTGTAACCACACAAGCCTTAAATATAAAAAACATCTGCTAACATGCCCTACAACAGTGGCTCCCTACCCTTTTCAGTTACTGTACCACTGACAGAATTTTGCTCTGCTTGGAGCACCCCTGAAGTACCCCCTCATGTTAATTTCACTAGTAAGCCTATGGTGTCATGAGTGTTTTTAAGTACCCCCTGTGGAGAGGCCAAGTACCCCTATGGGTCCTAGTACCCCTGGTTGGGAACCACTGCACAAGACATGATGAAAGTGAAACATGCACAGCCCTATTAAATCCTAACTGCAAAAGCTGTCAAACATGGTGTGGCACTGGATTGAGGAAGCCGTTGGAGAGCTTAAGGACTGTCTTGACACCACAGATTGAGACATACTCAAGGACAGTGATGCTAACATACACAACCACACTGACAGGGTCATTATTTTAATGTGAAGAATTCTACATAAAAAATACATCTTTGCCCCCATAGAGTTCTGCTCTGCTATTAGAAAAGGAACCCAAGGTCAGACATACACTGGATTCCAAGGGGCGATTTCGTGGACACAGATGCCGCCTAGTCTACAGTAGGACTAAACATGAATTCCCATGGAGATTCTCCAATGAGCTTCATTTACTAGGCTTTACCTGTGACTAGGAAACCATGGGCAAGAATATTTGGACAGTGACACTTCTATTTACTTTTTGTATTCCAGTACTTTAGGTTTGAAATTATACAGTGACTATGAGGTTAAATGCAGACTGTCAGCTTTAATTTAAGGGTGTTTTCATCCATATTGGATGAACAATTTATCAATTACAGCATGGTACGTGTTCATACTATGTACAATAAAGTAGTGATGTTTAGTATTTTGTTGCATATCCTTTGCATACAGTAAGTGCCTGAAGTCTGCGACTCATAGACATCACCTGACACTGGATTTATTCACTGGTGATGCTCTGCCAGGCCTGTTCTACGGCCATCCTCAGTTTCTGCATTATTCAGGGCCTTTTTGTCTTCAGTCTTGTCTTCAGCATGTGAAAGGCATGTTTCAGAACAGGTGATTGACTTGGCCAGCCATGAACTTTCCACTGTTTGGCCCTGAAACACTCCTTAGTAACAATGGCAGTGTGTTTGGGGTCATTGTTCTGCTGTGTGATGACGTGTGAAATGAGTTTTAGAGACATTTGGTTTCATCTCAGCAGATAAAATGTATCTGTACACTTCAGTATTCACCCTGCTGCGGCCTTAAGCAGTCACATCACCACGGAAGATGAGTGAACCAGTTCTAGTTGCCCAAGCCATAACACTACCACCATCATGTTTAACAAATGAGGTGATATACTTTGGATCACGGGAAGTTCCTTTTTTCTCCACCCTTCCCAACACTCTGATACAGGTTATGCCATGTCTCATATAGCAGTAAGACTTTTTCCAGAAGTCCACAGGCTCTTTTAGGTACTTTTTTTGTAATCAAACTGTGACCTGGCCAGCTCTGTTCTTGTTTAGTATCCGGTTAGGTCAGATGATGTACCCTCCTTCCTATGGTGAGAATGACTGTCATTATAACTGGTCCTGTTTCTTCAGTGCGAATGACTGTCATTATAACTGGTCCTGTTTCTTCAGTGCGAATGACTGTCATTATAACTGGTCCTGTTTCTTCAGTGAGAATGACTGTCATTATAACTGGTCCTGTTTCTTCAGTGAGAATGACTGTCATTATAACTGGTCCTGTTTCTTCAGTGAGAATGACTGTCATTATAACTGGTCCTGTTTCTTCAGTGTGAATGACTGTCATTATAACTGGTCCTGTTTCTTCCTTCATGTATATGTAGGGAGGGAGAAGCTACTTCAGATAATTGACAAATTACCCAATGCCTATTTCAGCTGCTGGGACAGGCCGCCAGAAACATGGTTATTCAAGAGGACGCTATTCTGCACTCTGAGGATGTAAGCAGTACTGGGAGCTAACAGCTCCTTTTTTCCTCCACCCTTCCCAACACTCTGATACAGGTTATGCCATGTCTCATATAGCAGTAAGACTTTTTCCAGAAGTCCACAGGCTCTTTTAGGTACTTTTTTTGTAATCAAACTGTGACCTGGCCAGCTCTGTTCTTGTTTAGTATCCGGTTGGGTCAGATGATGTACCCTCCTTCCTATGGTGAGAATGATTGTCATTATAACTGGTCCTGTTTCTTCAGTGCGAATGACTCATTATAACTGGTCCTGTTTCTTCAGTGAGAATGACTGTCATAAGCTGCACTCTTATCTAGCACCAGTATTGCACAACAATACAAACATGTTTGTTTGTTTTACAGAGTCTGAGAAAAATGTCCATAATCACCACCCATTTGCAATATCAGTAAGTATTCCCTTTGTTTTTTTTGGACAAGATGGGTCCAATATGCATCCGGTAAACATGATATTTCTGAATTGATTCACATGTCACTTCTATAGATGACTATTCTTGGATTTTAGACACTGACTACGGAGATAACAATATCATAATCAAATGACTGTCTCCGTTTTATCTTCCAGACAAGAGGCCATCCAGAAAAAGTAAGTCAAAATAAGAAGTCTGTTTATGTTAATGACATGAGTGTCCAAATGCAAAGTCATAACACTGCTTGACGACGCAATCGATTATTATCTTCATTTTGTTGTGTTTTTCCACAGTGTGGAACACTCCAAAAACCTTCAGGATCAACTGAGACATTTACTGAAGTGAACTATCAGCCCTGAGACACTCAGAGGAAAGACAACGAGCAGCTCCTGTCTGTGAGGCAGGACGCAGGTCACCATGTCTAAACTGGTGTAAAGGATATTTGGTAACTACAGAAGCTGTCTGGCTCCCACCAATATGTGCAATGTTCAGACCGTTGAGTACAGAAATGTAATGGAAGGGCTGTGAAGTCCACTTATTTTTCTGCACCTTGAAAAATTAAGAATTGTACCTGTAATAGCAGATTTTTCCACTTGAGTACATTCGTGCTCCTTGTAAAAAGAAAAAGATATGCGTAGTGCCCTGTATGTTCAGGATTTCTTCTGCATACCAGAGAATGTTGTCTTAAACATACTGACACAAACATACTGACACAATTCTATCAGTATGTTTATGTTTTACCTTCCTGACGTTACCCCTTGCCTTTTGGACTGGATGCTGCCTGGAAGCTTCCATGAGTACATGCTGTCCAGTGTATGCACATTAGCTTATGTCATTCTTATCTCACAGTATTGATGCATTTAGTGTACATAATCCCGAGGCAAATTTCATGTCTTTGCTTTTGACATGATCTGTAACATAGTTAATTCTGAGGCAAGTTATTTGTTTTGAGAGAAATAAAGTCAATTTATTTACCTATATTTTTTTAAATCATTAATCATAACTTTTGCTCACTTTATTGACTAGCATTTAGAGTACACATGGTATATGCAGACACATTGGCTGTCTTATATAACCTTGATCCGCCTCCTTGATTCGCCTGATATGGTGGTACTGGGGCCATCAGTCGGGTAGGGTACATTGAAATGTGGATGTGAGTACTCTTTAGAGGCTGTCATGGTGATGGTATCAGCAACCTTCGGAGGCTAAAGCAGCTGGCTGTCCTAGACCGTGACCCTGAGCTTCTTCAAGGGGAGTTTTGCATCTCAACGCACAACTCTCACATGTTGCAACAACAAGAGTTGTACGTGTATTATGTGCCACACCATACATTTGTACTGTGCCATCAGGAAGTATTCACAACCCTTCACTTTTTTGCACATTTTCTTGTTATGAAGTGGGATGGAATGGATTTACTTATACTTATTTTTCATGCATACCTTTTTTGTAGGTATTTTTATTTAAAAAGGCAAATGCTTTATAGGAAAGGAGAGTTTTTTTTTCTGAAAGAACTTCTTGCCACATTCAAACCAATGCTGCAGCATTACATGGGTCACTGCACCAGTGTAGGTCAAATGTCAAGGTGGAATAAAAATACTGTTTAATAGTATAAATGTGTATCAAGGTGGAATAAAAATACTGTTTAATAATATAAATGTGTATCAAAGTGGAATAAAAATACTGTTTAATAAAATAAGTATGTATCTTGATAAGTATTAATCCCTCTGAGTTCATATATCACAGCTGTTTTTATGTCTCACTCCTGGATTGTGCAAAGTGTGGCTTTTGATTTATTTTATTTATTTAAGCACTGTGTTGATTTTGTAAGTGAAGTCTTGCCATACTTTCTCAAGCAGATTTAAATCAAAACTGTTACCTGGCCAAGCTCCGTAATAAATTCTGTAGTTTTGTCAAATGTCATGGTTTTTTTTTATCCTGCTGATCAGGGATTTGTTTTGCTGTGCCTGTTGGAAAGTGGAGTGAACCAGGGTTTCCTCTAGGATTTTGCCTGTGCCTAGCCACTTAATATTGAAAACCCACTCTGCAAATTACATTTATCCCCATACCCATAAATATACCCATAAATTGATGCAGCCACCACCGTGCTTGACTCTTCCCAAACAATACTGTTGCTACATTTTCTTGTTGTATTACTCTTCTGTGTTATTTCCTGTACGCATTCCTTTCTCTCTGGCAGCTGATTTAGCGGTAGGATAATGTAAAATTGTGTACAAAAACGTATCCATGTTTAGTCCTTGTTCACATATCCTTTTCATTCAATGACTGCCAGAATTCTGAGACCAACAGACCACCAGATGCATGGTAATGTAGCAGGGCAACGAATGTGCTTCAGAGAACACATTTCGGCAACTGTCCCAAGTCCGATGTGACTTTCGGAGATAAAGCAGGGCCTTCATTGTGAACGGGATATCAAAAAATTATGGAGAAAAAAGGATAAATATAAGACATTCAAGCTCTTGACGTATTTATGTATTAAAAATGTACACCCCATTTCCAAAAAAGTTGCCGCGTTGCATGAAATGCAAATAAAAACAGAATGGATTGATGTTCAAATCATTTATATCTATATTTAATTGAAAATAGTACAAAGATAACATATCAAATGTTGAAACTGAGAAATGTTATTGTATCTGGAAAAATACATGCCCATTTTGAATTTGATGCTAGCAACACGTTTCAAAAAGTTGGGACAGGGGCATGTTTACCACTGTTCCATCACCTCTTTTTTTTAACAATCCTCTGTAAGCGTTCGGGAACTGAGGAGACCAATTTCTGTAGTTTTGAAAGTGAAATGTTTCCCCATTCTTGCTTGATATATGATTGCAGCTGTTCAACAGTTCAGTGTCTCCTTTGTCGTATTTTTCATTTCATAATGCGCCAAATATCTTCAATGGGTGACAAAGTCTGAACTGCAGGGAGGCCAGTTAAGCACCTAGACCATTTTACTGCAGAGCCATATTGTAATACGTGCAGAATGTGGATTAGCATTGTCTTGATGAAATAAACAAAGCCTTCCCTGAAAAAGACATTGTCTGGATGGCAGCATATGATGCTCCAAAACCTATACAGTGAGGGAAAAAATTATTTGATCCCCTGCGGATTTTGTACGTTTGCCCACTGACAAAGTAATGATAAGTCTATAATTTTAATGGTAGGTTAATTTGAACAGTGAGAGACAGAATAACAACAAAAAAATCCAGAAAAACGCATGTCAAAAATGTTATAAATTGATTTGCATTTTAATGAGTGAAAAAAGTATTTGATCCCCTCTCAGTCAGAAAGATTTCTGGCTCCCAGGTGTCTTTTATACAGGTAACGAGCTGAGATTAGGAGCACACTCTTATAGGGAGTGCTCCTAATCTCAGCTTGTTACCTGTATAAAAGACACCTGTCCACAGAAGCAATCAATCAATCAGATTCCAAACTCTCCACCATGGCCAAGACCAAAGAGCTGTCCAAGGATGTCAGAGACAAGATTGTAGACCTACACAAGGCTGGAATGGGCTACAAGACCATCGCCAAACAGCTTGGTGAGAAGGTGACAACAGTTGGTGCGATTATTCGCAAATGGAAGAAACACAAAAGAACTGTCAATCTCCCTCGGTCTGGGGCTCCATGCAAGATCTCACCTCATGGAGTTGCAATGATCATGAGAATGGTGAGGAATCAGCCCAGAACTACATGGGAGGATCTTGTCAATGATCTCAAGGCAGCTGGGACCATAGTCACCAAGGAAACAATTGGTAACACTACGCCGTGAAGGACTGAAATCCTGCAGCACCCGCAAGTTCCCCCTGCTCAAGAAAGCACATGTACAGGCCCGTTTGATGTTTGCCAATGAACATCTGAATGATTCAGAGGAGAACTGGGTGAAAGTGTTGTGGTCAGATGAGACCAAAATCGAGCTCTTTGGCATAAACTCAACTCGCCGTGTTTGGAGGTGGAGGAATGCTGCCTGTGACCCTAAGAACACCATCCCCACCGTCAAACATGGAGGTGGAAACATTATGCTTTGGGGCTGTTTTTCTGCTAAGGGGACAGGACAACTTCACCGCATCAAAGGGATGATGGATGGGGCCATGTACCGTCAAATCTTGGGTGAGAACTTCCTTCCCTCACCCAGGGAATTGAAACTGGGTCGTGGATGGGTATTCCAGCATAACAATGAACCAAAACACACGGCCAAGGCAACAAAGGAGTGGCTCAAGAAGAAGCACATTAAGGTCCTGGAGTGGCCTAACCAGTCTCCAGACCTTAATCCCATAGAAAATCTGTGGAGGGAGCTGAAGGTTTGAGTTGCCAAACGTCAGCCTCGAAACTTTAGTGACTTGGAGAAGATCTGCAAAGAGGAGTGGGACAAAATCCCTCCTGAGATGTGTGCAAACCCGGTGGCCAACTACAAGAAACGTCTGACCTCTGTGATTGCCAACAAGGGTTTTGCCACCAAGTACTAAGTCATGTTTTGTAGAGGGGTCGAATACTTATTTCACTCATTAAAATGCAAATCAATTTATAACATTTTTGACATTTTTCTGTATTTTTTTTGTTGTTATTCTGTCTCTCACTGTTCAAATAAACCTAACATTAAAATTATAGGCTGATCATTTCTTTGTCAGTGGCCAAATGTACAAAATCAACAGGGGATCAAATAATTTTTTCCCTCACTACAGTTGTGCTCAAAAGTTTGCATGCCCTTGGAGAATTGATAATATATGTACCATTTGTAAAAAAAACATGAGTGAGCTGGCAAAACATATTTTATTTCTTATGGCGTTCACATTCAACTGTAGGTCATGACAGAATGGCACAATCATTAAACAAAACATGGCAACAAAGAAAAATGCAAAACGTGATATTACAGAGCTTAACTAATCAAAGGAACAAGCCTAGGCTGATTGATATCAAATAAACATGTTGCTTAAAGGTCAGTTATTTTGAAGGTGTGGTCACACCTTTTTGCCTATACAGAAGGAGCTCTTTCTGTGCTGCGCCTCAGAGACATTTCACTGATAACTTTGGTGCTATGTTTTCTCTCTCCTTGTAAGTTATTAAAACTGTATTTGTGTTAAAGAATATTTTGATCTCTACCTTACTAGCCTTAAAGAGTTCTGACTTAAGATTTCTAGCACAACTGTTATGAGGTGTGTATGAGGGCTGGTATGTTATTGCTCGGTGGCTACATCTGCTGGCCACGAGTGGTCTTGTAAAAATATATATATATTCTACATAATGTGGACAACAATAAAAGGAATTGGGACGCTTTGTTAACAAATTTGCAATTTTCCTTTAGAGACATACATTCTGATGGAAAGGGTTCTCCCTGTTTTTGCAACTTAGCTGTAACAGTGAAATTGTTGTAACAGTGGGATTGTTGTAACAGTGGGATTGTTGTAACAGTGGGATTTTTGAGCCCTAAAGTTGTGCTATGTAATGTGTATATCCACATCAGCGGTCTCTGCTGTGTTTGCACGTTGTGCAAGGGTTTCCTCTGAGCTGTTGGGCCTGCCCTGCAATCTGATTGGAAGTCATCGCGCAGGCCTATTTTGTTGAAGTCAACACTTTTTTGTTTTAATCTTCATGATTACGGCTTGCAGCTCATGAAATCAAAAATCCAGGATCTCAAAATATTAGAATAAAAAATTTATAATACAGAAATGTCGACCTGAGAAGAGCTCTAATAAAGTAATTTACTCAAAACACCTGCAAAGATTTCCTAAGTCTGTTAATTTATGCACTTAATACTTGGTCGGGGCTCCATTTGCACAAATTACAGCATCAATGCAGCATGGCATAGAGGCAATCAGCCTGTGGCACTGCTGAGAAGTTATGGAAACCCAGGTTGCTTTGATAGCAGCCTTCAGCTCGTCTGTGTTGTTGGGTCTGTTGTATCTCATTTTCCTCTTGACAATTCTCAATGGGGTTCAGGTCAGGCGAGGTGGATGGTGAGTCAAGCACAGTAATACCATGGGCAGAAAACCAGTTACCAGTCGTTTTGGTGCTGTGGGCAGGTGCCAAGTCCTGCTGGAAAAGGAAATCAGCATCTTCATAAAGCTTTTCAGCAGATGGAAGCATGAAGTGCTCTAAAATCTCCTGGTAGATGGCTGCATTGACTCTGGACTCTGGATAAAACACAGCGGACCAAAACCAAATCATCACTGACTGTGGAAACTTCACACTGGACTTCAAACAACTCGGATCCTGTTCTCCACTCTTCCTCCAGATTCTGGGACTTTGATTTCCAAATGAAATGCAAAATTTACTTTCATCTGAAGAGGGGACTTCGGACCACTGAGCAACTGTCCAGTTCTTTTTCTCCTTCGCCCAGGTAAGATGCTTCTGACATTATCTCTGGTTCAGGAGTGGCTTGACACTAGGAATGCGACACGTGTAGCCCATTTCTTGGACATGTCTGTGCGTAGTGGCTCTTGATGCACTGACTCCAGCCTCAGTCCACTCCTTGTGAAGCTCCCCCAAGTTCTTGAATCGGCTTTGCTTGACAATCCTCTCAAGGCTGCAGTCATCCCTGTTGCTTGTGCACCTTTTCCTACCACACTCTTCCCTTACAGTCAACTTTCCATGAATATGCTTTGATTAAGCACTCTGCGAACAGCCAGCCCTTTCAGCAATGACCTTCTGTGGCTTACCCTCCTCATGGAGGGTGTCAATGAGTGTCTTCTGGACTGGCAACTGTCAGTCCTGGCAACTGTCAAGTCTTCCCATGATTGTGGTTGTGTACTGAACCAGACTGAGAGATTGAAGGCTCAGGGAGTTAATTAGCTGATTAGAGCTCTTCTCAGGTTGACATTTCTGTATTGTAAATGTTTTATTCTAATAATTTGAGATACTGGATTTTTGATTTCCATGACTTGTGAACCGTAATCTTCAAGATTATAACAAAAAAGGCTTGAAAAGTTTCACTTTATGTGTAATGAATCTAGAATATTTCAAGGTGTCACTTTTTGATTTGAATCACGGAAAAAAAAAACTTTTCCACGATATTCTAATTTTTTGAGATGCACCTGTAGAACTAAAGTGGCACCGTTTTTCCTGGACTCCAACATTATGCTACAACATAGCCTAACTGGCTTCATATTGGCTATGGGATTTGTTGGGTTATATAACAACAAAAGGAAACAGGCAAGCCTAGTTCAGCCAGCCCGCGATTAGGACGGATGTATGTTGTTGCCCTCACTAGAATTGAACCTGGGTCTCTTGAGCTGCATGTTTTTTGCCACTGGCCGTTTTAACAGCTTATTAAGCCAGGAATAGGCTAACTAGTATCTACTAACTTACTACTTGGAATAGTCATAAGAATTGAGCAATATTGCTGGCGAGACTGAAGATGAACTTCACACTTCCAAAGCTATTTAATTTCACTGCACAACAATGCTCGTTTTTCTTTCGTTCGTGAATGACATTGATACAATAACTATCAATATAGGTGACGATAACTGACTTTTTCGTCAAGTGAAAAGACGAGAGAATTGTGGAAACCCCTCCTCCTTTACTGGCCATAAGGGGTTGTGATCCAGCCTATATTACCCCAAAAAACATGCACGGATGCATGCTTTTTGGGGTAAATAGTCGCGATATAACCGTAATCAGTTTTATTTTAGGCCTACTATAACGTATTTAACTGAAGGTTGTGGCCAGTTTCTATCTATCCTGAACAAATCCTAATGCATAATTTGTTATGACTGTGGAGACTCGAACACTGATCCCCTGCATGAGTCCGTGTCCCTAACCATTATGCTATTTAACAAGGGATAGTCGGTCAGTCAGTCAGTCAAGCCTCAATCAGACCTACAGCATCAATGCGCTGTGATACACCGGAAGTTAATTCATTCCAAATGGAACGCTGCGATTGGCTTGCAGCGCAGAAGCAGTTGCAGAACGTTTGGTCTTGTGTATGTGTTGGATTCATGTTTTTTAATGCTTTTGTTTATTATAGAAGTACTTATATATGATAATAAACCTACACGTTTTAATTACTTCCCATTTCTAATCTGAAATTAGATTTTGTCAGAAATCACACATGATTCAGAAACCTGAATGTAAAGGCGGAAAAACACAGTAATTCCGACATAATGTAACAGCAGTACATTTTATTTAACATCAAAATGGTCATTCTTGGAAACAATCCACACTTTAAACAATGGTAACAACTGAAAAACATGCAAAAAATAATGTTTTTGGTGAGAGAACTGCATTACATTGTCAATGATACATTTGTAGGTAGCCTGGAATTCTACAGCTGGGCTGTTCAATCCTGTTCCTGGAGGTTTACCATCCAGTAGGTTCTCTCCGACCCCAGTTGTGACTAATCGTGTGTTAGAATCAGGTGTGCAAAATTAGGGTTGGAGAACCTACAGGGTGGTAGCTCTCCAGAACAGGACTGAGCAGCAATGTTCTACAGTAAATAAAAAAAACTGTAATCTCCAGACATTTTAAAATATGATTATATTCTTTAAAATGTTGGAAAACATTTTCTAAAATAATAGCATGACATTTATTGGCACACTTTCATACATGAGGTTAATCTGCCACAATGCAAATGTGAACTTAAATATTTCTGAAATAATGGCTGTCTTTAAACTTCCAGTAGAGAGGTCAATCCAGTTTCTTACAGTAGGACAAGACTGTCCAGTAAAAGTTATCAAAAACAAACAGCCAATTATTTTTTAGCACATACCTTAGTGGCATAGTAAGAACTTTGCACAACATTCTACCATCTCAGTGGGAAGGTAGAAAAAAATACTCTTCAAAAGAAAATGGGATCCAGGCCACATTAACACAGTTCTAGGTCATGCTATGCACCATAACAAATAACAGACACTCAGAAGGAAATATCACAGTGCAGCATTACACCTCTTCAACATATTCATGCGGCTGAATACTTACAGTGGTTAAGCTAGCTTTTAGAGGAACTGCAGATGCATTTCATTACCATGTTTTTTGGGCTTTTAACTAATTGCCTGCAATTTAATGAGTTTTAAGCATCGGTATGATAGTCTCTAGGTAGTCAAGCAGCATGCCATTAACCAGGGCAATGTCTTTGAACTACAACCTCTGAAAAGCACAGAATACATCTCTTCCATTTTACAGTAAACAAGCAGAATACCTTTTTCCTGGACGGTCTCCTTTTCAAACATTAGACACAAAAATATACTCCTCTTGTATAGAATATACATTCAATCTCACCAATCCAGAATTCAGAAACAGACTAAGGCAGTAACAGCATCAGAGAGCTGATCAATACAGTATTCCATGAGACAGAAGTGGTTGGATTAAAACATAACACAGGCCACTGGGGTATATTATTGCCATCATCTGTACAATAGGTAGGGCACTTGGAGATAGGACTGATTGGCTGAGCTATAGAATACTGAATTCCGGGATATTTAGTCAACAATTCTGTGGGGGCTGTTTATAGGAAAATCTGATTAAGTAACCAAATGTCATAAGGATTTCTGGAGCAGAATTCTGACTTATACTGCTATGGATCGGCAGTTGCTGTGTAATGTCAAACAACTAACATTATAAATAAAGTACATAAGACATGTATTGTATCAAAGTGGTCAAAACATGCTTTCAGTTGTCAAATTAACTATTTTGTAGCCATTTAGAGAAAATTGTACTCTATAACCCCAGTCTAATCTAGTGCATATAAATAAATTACAGTTGTACTATTGTTCCTCAGGTGTTACTATCTTTAACCAAGGCAACGATTTCATTCAGTTCAACAAATTAAGTAAAACTTCAACTACAAAGGCACACCATGCGCTATAGGACAGTAGTCCTAGTCAGCCAGCCTGTGTGGCTCATTAATGTGATACTGACTGCATAATGACAGTGACCATGCTGGGGGGGGGCGTGCCATTCTCTCAAGGTTTGGTCTGAAGAGATACCTCTGGAAATGATTCTGGAAACTTCACCAAGCAAAATGAGTCAAACAAAAAACAATTACAGTCTGCTGTGAAATATATACAAATGAAATATATTCTAAGTCAAATCTGTGTTGGTCTTTCCCAGATCCTTACGCTTACTCTCCAATTCCTTGGATGGGTATATCTGATGACCTACCTGGCTAAACTACAGTACTCGCCATATGCCTTCTGGAGTAGTTTCAATATGCCACTAGACACTAATCTAAATTCAGTTTTGTTTCACCTTCATTTAGTTAAGAATGAAGGAGCTGATTTAAACCGATCCTGGATCAGCGTCTAAAGCAAACATCTACTCTCCATGAGCATCCCCTTTCTGCCTACTCTTCTTCCTCTTCCTCATCATCATCCTCGTCGTGGCAGTGGGTGATCTCCTGGGGGGTCTGAGGGAACAGGTTCGGGGGCTGGATCTCACTGATGGAGCGGGTCAGCTGGTGCCTCTTGCAGTCTAACTCCAGCAGGTCAACGGAGTGGCGGTTACGCGTTGCCAGGGGCGACTCGGTGTCGTTGATGTCCACGTGGGCGTGCTCCACTGTCGACTCATGGGGCATCTGGGAGAAGAGGGGGCGCGAATGGGCAGGGTGTCATACTGATCCACACAGAACAAAAAGGAACCAGTACTCAGCAGTGTTGCTCTCACTAGTCTTCACACAGACTTTATACGCAAAATCATCCAGACACACAGCGTCCTACTTTTGAACAACATTCTCTGAACTCACCAGAACGTGTGCGGCTCTGAACAGGTAGCTGAATGGGTAATAGAGGAGGTTGATGAAGGAGGCAGCGTACAGGTCGGCGTAGCGCATCACCTGGGAGGCAAACAGAGTCTGTCTGGAGCCAGAGCGGAACAGGCTGCCCATCATCCCATAGCACATGTCCATGTCATGGGTCACTTTCTGCGGACAGGGTAAAATGAAGAGAACAGAAAGAAGATTTAGATCTTAGTCGTTTTCTGAGTTTGTGTAATGCCACCCCTGATGAGCAGTGCGCAACACATACAGCTGGTCCATCACTCTGCTCCACAGTGCTGTTACAACCCTGTTGGGACGCTGTGTAAAATGTAAAGAAAAACACAATGCAAGGATGTGCAAATCATTTGAACCTTATATTCAATTGAAAATAGTACAAAGACAACATATTAAATGTTGAAACTGAGAAATGTTATCGTTTCTTGAAAAATATATGGCCACTTTGAATTTGATGTCAGCAACACATTTCAAAAAAGCTGGGACAGGGGCAACAAAAGACTGAAAAAGTTGTGTAATGTAAACAAAAATAACCTGGCAACAAGTCAGTAACATGATTGGGTATAAACAGAGCACCCCAGAGAGGATGAGTCTTTCAGAACTAAGTAAAGATGTGGAGGGATTCACCACTCTGTGAAAGACTGCGCAGGCAAATAGTGCAACAATTAAAAATAACGTTTCTCAATGTAAAATTGCAAAGAGTTTGGGGATCTCATAATCTACGGTACATAATATCATTAAGATTCAGAGAATCCGGAGAATTCTCTTGTACACACGGGACAAGGCCAAAAACAAATATTGGATGACCGTGATCTTCGGGCCCTCAGACGGCACTGCATTAAAAACAGACATGATTCTGTAGTGGACATCACTGCATGGACTCAGGAACACTTCGGAAAACCATTGTCTGTGAACACAGTACATCACTGCATCCACAAATGAAAGTTAAAACTCTACCATGCAAAGAAGAAACCATATATAGACAAGATCCAGAAACGCAGCTGCCTTCTCTGGGCCTGAGCTCATTTAACCCGATGGACTGTGGTCGGACGAATCAAAATTTGAAATTCTTTTTGTGAACCATGGACGCCATGTCCTCCGGACTAAAGAGGAGAGGGACCATCCGGCTTGTTATCAGCACACAGTTCAAAAGCCAGCATCTGTGATGGTATGGGGGTGCATTAGTGCACATGGCATGGGTGACTTGCACATCTGTGAAGGTACCATTAATGCTGAACAATATATACAGGTTTTGGAGCAACATATGCTGTCATCCAGATGACGTCTTTCAGGAAAGGCCTTATTTCAGCAAGACAATATCAAACCACATTCTGCATGTATTACTACAGCATGACTCCATACTAAAAGAGTCCAGGTGCTAAACTGGCCTGCCTGCAGTCCAGACCTGTCGCCAACTGAAAACATTCGGCATATTATGAAACGAAAATACAACAAAGGAGACTTCAATGTTGAGCAGCTGCCATCTTACATCAAGCAAGAATGGGAAAACATTTCACTTTTAAAACTACAGCAATTGTTCTCCTCAGTCCCCAAACGCTTACAGAGTATTGTTAAAAGAAGAGGTGATGCAACACAGTGGTAAACACCCCTGTCCCAACCTTTTGAAACGTGTTGCTGGCATGAAATTAAAAATGGACATGTATTTTTCCAAAAACAATAACATTTCTCAGTTTCAACATTTGATATGTTGTCTTTGTAGTATTTTCAATTAAATACAGGGATAAATTATTTGCAGACCATTGCATTCTGTTTTTATTTGGATTTTACGCAGCATCCCAACTTCCTTGGAAACAGGGTTGTAGATAAAAGCAGCACTCCACCAACATTAAGTCATTAGACTTAAAGGATGTATCTCATAGGTCTACGATATTGTTAAACATTGTGTAAGTGTCATGAACACCTGACAGCCCTTTAGGCTGCACACATCCCCCACGACCAGCCTGAGAGTCTAGGGGTACTTTAACCCTGGCTCAAACTCTCTCTGACCTCTGTGACCTGGACCCTGATCACTTTAAAGTCCCTTATAATCTATATCTTTCAGTATATATCAGGCAGTAACTGCGAGAGCAGCAAACCCAGCTGTCCCACAGAAACATCTGGAAAAAGGTATGTTTTTGGTTCAGTCTGATGTGATACAACAGCCAGGACCATGCCCGCTGTATACTGTCCAGTATGTAGAGTGTGTACCTTGATCCTGCGCTGGAGGGAACTGATATCAGGTCTCTCATTGCTGCTGCTGTCAAGATGTCTGTGGAAAGAGGTACACTTCAATATATAAATATACAGCCTCAAATAGGCAAAAAATCAAATAGAATAATATTTGAAAATACAAATGACTAGTATAAGTACTTGATTTAAATGATATACAATAAAATACACTGAATTACATGACAAGTAATGAACATAAACATTTGAACCCAGGACTGATCACTATTTTGTTGTAGATTAAACGGATTGTGGCTGAATGTGGTTTGGTTGCAGTAAAGATGAGGCACAGATACTCACTTGTAGAGTTCAGCAAGGAAGATGTCCAGAGACTGGAGCTCCTCAAACAGAGCTAGAACACAGAAACACACACATTTATTGGAGATGCACAACAGTGAGAGAATAGACCTAAATGCTGTAGACAAGCATCAGTGTCTACGATAAGAGTATGTAGCTCACAGCTCTTGTCGGTCCAAACATGCAGCTCCTGGGCCAGTTCAGGGATCACCAGGAAGGTCCTCCATCCCTGACGTTTCTTGGACTTGAGGATGTCCCCAAATATGTGGTCACCAATGTACACTATGTCTTTCCCCTTGGCCCCGAGCAGGTCACAAACTATGTCAGAAGAACCTGGGAGAACAGGGAGAGAACCGATAAGACAATAAGGCCTTGGAATACCTTTACCTTCCTCTGTTTTAGAGTCATTACTAGAGGTTCAACTACAACACAACAGCAACATGTCAAAAGGTTAGTCTTAAGGCTTAAACTACAACACTGGCGATATCTGTAAAGGGTTAGTCTTAAGGCTTAAACTACAACACTGGCGATATCTGTAAAGGGTTAGTCTTAAGGCTTAAACTACAACACTGGCGATATCTGTAAAGGGTTAGTCTTAAGGCTTAAACTACAACACTGGCG
>JACXGI010004650.1:0-25356 GCA_016801175.1 Esox masquinongy | reverse complement strand
TGATATCTGTAAAGGGTTAGTCTTCGAGGCCTAGTCGTCAATTGGGACATATCAGTGACTGGAATGCAGATCCAAAGTAATCGCAAACAGCTGTCAATGTTTGCCTACTTGTGAATTCCCATGGTCCTTTAAAATGCATATCCTTTCAGGCCACAGACAAATGCTGTGGGTAATGAGGCAGTATCGAAGGTCTTCTGGTTGGTACAGTATGTGTCAACGATAGACTGGTCATCGTGATGTGTGCATCGACTGGATGTGTGTGTACTTAATGTATGTCGCTCTGGATAAGAGCGCCTGCTAAATGACACAAAGGCGACTGTATCAACTGGACGTGTGTCAGGAGTGTGTTACCTCCAGAGTACACTATGCCGTGCTGCAAGGGTCCTGTGTATGTGCCAATCTTCAGCCGGCCAGTGGTCTGCAACAGCAAGCGCTGTGATGTCATTGCGGCAATACCAACAGAAACCCACACAGAAAAGCACGCAGACACACAGACGCCTCACCACTGCACACAAAAATGTTTACGCATATTAGAGCCCAAACACACTAGCACCCACTTACCGTGTCCACCTGCCGTAGCACGGTGCCCTCTCCGAAGAACACGGGCTTGCGGGCGTCGACTAAAATCAGGTCAAAGTAGGACTGCCATGGCCGATGGGGCATTCCCATCTGAAACACCATGTACATGTTAGCCTATGGTCCATTCCCACTTCATCTAAACTCCAATTCTCTCAGAGCTCCCACAATGTCATTACCCTAAAAAACCTTTAGTTAGTAAAAGGAAGAAACACAAGTATCTTAGCACAAAATGTTCTTACCTTGGGGCCATGGGGGAAGTCAAACAGGTATGTCATGATTTTCTGAAATGAGAAGAGACACTGTATAAAGGAGACTCATTGATTGCGTGGTTGTATGCAGCCCTGTCAGTAGGCCTCACCTCTGTGTACTTGTAGTCACTGTTGGTGGCCAGGAACACCTTGGCCACTTCATTCATCCGACTCAAGAGGAGAGGGAGCTTCCCCTTCATTAAAACAATACAAGGTCACTGGATCTGTGTATAATGCAAGTAATTAAAAAGCAGAATATAATATAATTTCTGAAAATGTATAGCTTACTTACATCCTTGACCACATACTTCTCCAGGTTTTCTAGAGTTTTTTCTTTCAAAGACCCCTGATGAAAAGAGGTCAAAAAACATTTATAGAAGGACTATAAGGAAAAACCTAGATAGTGATAAATAAATTAATGGATTGGAGGGAAAATGTGCAGGTAGGTTGGTACCTTCAAGTGGACCCAGTCAACAGCGTCACGGACATCCTGGAACATGCTCTTATAGGACATGAAGAGGTCTCCATTCTTAAAGCCAGTCTCACAGCTGGGACCAGAATACCTTTAATTAAAAACCTGAAACTGGTGATAAATATTGAAAGGCATTCAGTCGTGTCCTTACCTTGTGTATTTGGAACAGTGTGTAAAGAAGTCGACCAGACAAGCAAAGAGGTAGGTTTCTGAAGAGGCAGGAGAGTAATGCAATTAGAAACACCAGCGCACAGGGCGAAACAACATACCAAGACTAACTTATAGAACAACAAGCAGTGTATTTGAGCAGGATCCTGCAATGTAAATAAAATCAGAGGGCTTGTGAACAGTCTAGTGAATTTGACAGAGGACCGGAGTGAAGACTGCTCTCACCAGGGAGGTTGAACAGCGTGTTCAAAATGTAGAAGCGCTCAGTATCACCACGTTGGATAAACTTGTTGGGATACATCTCTCTGATCTCAGGCCTAGAGGAACAGAGTGTGATGAAATGAAGCAATATGCGGGTGCTTGACACGTGCTCCATGTTCCTCATGAGTGTAATATAATATCAGAGTATCAGAACTCACCCCCTCATGAAGTTGAAGCCATGGGCACAGACGAGGATGTTACCGTACGCGTCAACCTTGAGTAGATTCCCGTGCATTGTGTCAAAAACCAGGCCCCTGGAACCAGAAAGAGGCAGATTAATTTGTAAGAACAGTGTGTGAGATAAAACTGCTAGGCTAAATAACTAAAAAAAAAAAAACCGAAGAGGACTAACTACTGTTTAACCTAGGTAGTAGGTGAAGAATTTTATCAATCTGAAGTCATCATTGTGAAATCATACATCTGTCAATACCTTGATGTAATAACTAGACTAACTGATCAAACAGAATAAACTTTTTCAAGGTTTTCATAAGAATTTAATCATGTGCTACTAATAATCCGCACACCCGGATAAGAGTGTCTGCTAAATGATGTAAGTGTAAGTGTGATATTGTGTGATATCAAATAGACCGACCTGGTGGGGAAAGCAGGGTCGTAGACAAAGTTCAGCAGCTCCTGTGGATAACCGATGTGAACGAGACGTTCCACAGTGAGGTCAAACCCCAGGGACTCGTACTCAGGTGACTTATACACTAGATCAGAGGGGCAGAAAGAGAGTTACCATGGTACCAAGGGATATCATTACTGGAACTAAGCCTCGGAGTGGTCACTGCGTTCAGACGAGGGAAGACAGGTTTGTGAGGTGACAAAGCAAAATGTAGGGCCTAGTTACACACTGGAACATGTGGAGGGATTTGACCTCTTTGGACTGTGAAACAAGTAATAGGTATGATAGCTAAGTGAATGAGATACTGTACATCTGCCCAACATGTACATAACACAGAGGGCACTTGGCTACACTACCGATGTAGATGTCGCCATACAAGTAGATGACTTGTAGTGGGTGGTATGTCTCACACCCACAACCAATCCATGACTGGAAACACAAAGGAAACCACCTCTCAGCAGCACTTATGTGACAGGCACATAACCCGTAAACGGATGGAAGTGAGCAGCTCAGGTTACAGTTGGAGGGCATAGTGAGGGTTACTGGTGGAGTATGGGGGTTATCAGGTTTCAAAATCACATATGGAAGAGCTGACCCACGAGGGGGACGTGGCTATATCCAGATCCTAACACGCACCCATTCTGTCAGTACATAAACATGCACCCACGCGCACTAACCTGCCAGAGTGTAGTCCATATCAAATCCAAAGCACTTAATCTTCTCCATTGCCAAGCTTCTGTTAACAAACACCCTGCAAAAGGAAAAGGAGAATATATCACAGAGAGGTTCTGATGGCGAACTATCCTGAACAGGATACTTGGGCATTAAAACATATGGTTGAGAGTAAAGGAAATGCTCTTGTTCAGTAGACATGGAACACAGCATATAGTAGCGTACTGTATTTTAAAAGATGCATTCAAATAGATCTTCACACAGTCAGCTAAATAAAAAAAATAGCCCAATTTAAATACCCTATATCAAATGATTTGCCCTTATATGTATGCTCTGACAATTTCAGCATTTGATTAGGGTGTGTGTATGCCTGTCAATAAACAACATTTGGCGATAGCTTGAAGGCAATTATAGTTAAAAGGAAATGAGCAGAATAACACACAGAAATGAAAAACCAATGTACAAAATGTTGCTTAGTCTTTCACTGCTGTGTCAACTTTAACCCACTTCCAGAAAGGATGTGGTTTTGTAGACTGGTTAGAATAGCCTTAGATATAAAGTAAAAAATTATCACACAAAAATAAATCCCAACAAGATCTATGGGAAGCGAGTCCATTCCTATTTGTTATGTGGTTTGCTACACGCATCTGAATGTTAAACTCTCAAACAAAGGTAACAGTAAACATGTCCATCCTTCCAAATGGGCAAACTGAGATATTAAATGACTGACAAAATTAAGTTATAGCTCTCTCCTTGTGCCAATCAGTGCATTTTCAGAAATGCCAACTCTGTGGCAAGACGCATCACCAATATTTTTAGGTTCATAGTCCCACCTGCATTTCATTTTGGGGGACAAAATCTTTCCTTAGATTTCCTATGAAACCTGGAAACAATACATCCTGTACTTAGTGGATTGTATTGAAATATACTGTAAGCACCCAGATGTACTTACACATTGCTACGATGAGTCAATGATTTGATAAGCAATCCTTGGTACAATGAAGTCTTCAGGTAATCCTATGTTGGGAAGTAAAAAGGAATATAGGCACATGCTTTCTTGGCCGCTTCTGGCATTCTGTAAGGTCTCAGGAACTCTTTCTGCTGGTGCCAAAAGGCATACTGAAACGCAATGGGAAACTTTCCAGTTGTGTAGTCAAGTCTTACCTGACTATTCCAAAAAAGCTAGAACTACATAATTTCACGATAGACAAATAAAATTTGGCGCTTCAGCTAATTTTGACTGAAAAGATAATAGAGGGTTAACACCAACCAAAAGGGACAAAGTGGCTCTATTGCAATATTTAGACCTACACTAGCACACCACATTAAAACACTTTGGGGAGGGATTTTATGTGTGGATATTGGACCCAAGCCACACAACGATGTTCACCGGCCTTTTTTTGGTGATACATCGTACAGACTAACAGCAAACATCTGTTCTCGGAAGGTTACAGTACATTAAGAGAATGAAATGTGAAAACTATTATGAAAAACCCCACTCAAAATTTTGAACTCCAAATATTATGCTTGTTATCAGCTTAGATTGGTCTGATAGGGAGGAAATTAAGTGGCAAACAATATTGTAGATACAGTACAAATGACCCTCACTCCAATAAAGCTATTGTGCTTCTCCAACACAACACTGAAGTTTCTATTCAGACGGTATAAGACTTGAGTTATGGCGATGGGGAGGTGGCATTAAGGAGCGGGGTGAGGGGAGATGCAGTAAGAGGGGGAATGAAGACGACTGAGGGGGAAAGGGTGAGCTTACACCAAGAACACATGACCACCTACCACCCTCAAGGACCTACGCAGCACGCAGAGGGCTCATGTCAGGATGAAAATGGGTTTCATGGAGTTTGAATGGATAATAAATACACATCATGTAAAAACGGGTCATTCAGTCAGTATTGAGGTTCAACAACAAAAGTTTGGCGTACCTCATTGCAGGATGGTATTGGGCCAGTTCCCTTGGAAAGCTTTGTAATAGAGAATACATGTGCGATACCATTACCACTAAATGTGAATGGGATGTAACCTGGACTCCAGTGATGCACACCACAATGTAAATGGGTTCTACACTGCTTTTAGACATGTATGCCTACATTTGCTCTTAGGAGAAGGTATGATGTGTTTAATCCACATAATCAGGAAGTAATAACAAATATCAACACATATACGTCATACAAAAAAATCAAAAACTCTCAGAAGTTTGTAAAGTTTACTTCACGAGATGTTTCAGCTAAAAAAAAACATGAAATCCAGTCTGCCACCCCCTCACACAAGTCTCTATTTCCAGTAGACCATTGCATTGCTTGACAGTCATATAGTATCCCGTGAATTCTTGTGATTGTCAGGGCAGGTCACAGTATTCCATCTGAAGGGAAGGCCGTTGACAGAAAGGGAGTTGCATATCAACATTCCTGCAGTCCAATAAAATGGTTACTAACACAACAGGCTTATTCAAAATTCCAATGATCTAAACTGATGATATCACTGTACAGTATTTGCATAGCACAAAAACAGTCAAAGATATACATTGACAGAAACCAATGATTTTAAAGCAATCTATTCATTCTAAGACACTATACTGCAGAGGTTCCAACATGTCTTTGGCCCATGACCCCATACTGTTATCAAAATCTTTATGATCCCCACCATGTTATAAAGGTGACATATCCAGCAACCAAAGAGTGTTTCTCAATTGGAGCCAAAACTGAAAAAAGTAAAGTTTGAAATGCATAAAGGAAGATAATCAGGCAATAAGTGTTCATGATTTTCTGCTTAGAAAATAACACTGAACATAGAAAATATTAATATTCTTGCTCCCCACTGTGATTCAGTGCAGGGCCCTGTGCCCTTTGTTGTAAAGGTTTTTACAGAAAACCGAAGAGTAGGAGCAACATTTGTTAAACGAAAACCCTGCTTCTATATACCAAGCACAATTTCTTTCAGTTTCTCTTACCACATCATTTTTTAATACAGAGACCACAAATGGGATTGTGACCCTTAGTTTGTGAAACACTGCATTAATGATAATATTAAACAGAACTTCAGAACAATCTATTAGAAAATATAATGACAGACTGCCATAAAACATGGTTATCAGAACAGCATTTTACAGGAAATAGTAGCCTGCCAGACTGTACAGACACCAAAAAGAACAGCAACTTCTGTTTTCTTACAAGTTTATTACACTATATAGTTAACAACATTTAATTAACTTTGAATGCTGTACGAAATCTGAAGTAGTGTATGTTTCACAAATCACCAATATCATAGTAAAAAACTACATGAGACATAATAAAGGAGAAATTATATCTCTATGTATCTTCTAGTGCTGATAGGCAATATCTTTCAGACTCCCACTAGACATTTCAGTTACTAATTGAAGACTCCAAATATTCTTATTCTATCCTGGGTTTGGTGAAACATTCTCAATTCGTGCAAACATGATTCTGCTAAAAAGGCCTGTATCCAAGTTGTGTACTGTGTGAGAAGGTTTGCTAGCAATTAAGGAGGGGTTAAAATGTAGCCAGTGGGACAGTTATTACTTATGGGCAAAAAAGGCTCCAGGCCAATCTTAAACTTGTACCTTCCTGTAATTGCTATTAAAAATGGTTATAGAAAAAAAACAAATTAAAAATAATTCACTTTTTTTAGGTCAAATCAGAAGTAACACAAACAGAGCACACGTGCAGCTGAAATGTCATTTTACGTTAACAATAAAAAGGGTGGCTCCCTGAGCGGAGTATACAGAATTGTGTTCGCCCATTAGCTAACGCATATTTAGCTTTTGCAAGAATCTTTCAAGGAACTACACATTTCAATGCAATGCAGACACATTCAGTTTTCTTTTAGGATGACCTACAACTGGACACCGACATTCTAACAAACACCTGTTTCCAGGAATCCAGACTGAAGAACGTATCACAAAACACAGGTTAGTTAAAGAATGACTGGCGTCATCTACTGTCAGTCTAATGGCTGACTGCAGTCCCATGTTCAGCTATGTTTTTGCTATTATAACTATTCTCAATCACTCAGTGTCACTGATCCTCATCTTTGGCATGACTGTGAGTCAAGAGGAATTGGCCAGAGCAGAAACACAACAGGACCCAGTCTAATCCACATGGACTTAACCTGATAGAATGCCATGGATGAAACCGATGGAAATGTATGCTTTGTGAAGACGTCTATGAAATTTTATGGATCCGTATGTTTTACCTGTGGTAGGCCTCACGCCGATACTTCTTCATGGCCAAACCGTCCATGTTCGCTGGGAGGTCTGCAAAGTTCTGTAAGCGATCGCTCCATGATGTCATATTGAACTGTTTGAATTATTTCTGTGAATCAAAGCAAATACGGTTTAAAGAACAGCATGTTGTCAATAGAAGAAGTGTGGAGAAAGGTAATATGGAAGACCTCCAATAAGTCCATCCCAGGCTAAAGCATTGTTCATTTTTAAAATGTGTACTTATTATTGATAAGTTTCTGAGGACAGAAAAACATGGCTTTAATGTTACTTGTTTACTTTCAGAAGCCCATGAGATTGTTCATGCTGGCAGAAAGTCCACAGATACTCAAATAACCACTATTCACAACAATGGTGCGCAGAAGGACATCTCTGAACACACAATGAAATGGATGGGCCACAGCAGCAGAAGACCAGACCAGGTTTCTCTGCAGACATTAAGGCTTTAAATACCAATTGAGCATCATTTGAAACCCACAGTTGCTGACAGATATGATTGACTTTATACTGGAAAAATCACAGCCAAAATCCAGCTGACTCCACTTAAAACCTGAAAAAAAAACTATTTTGTACGAAAACCCTATCTATAATTCTAATTTTATCAATGCACCCAAATCACTTTTTACACACACTGTCGTTAAACATAGCCCAATTGAGCAGGAAACCGTCCTATCTGCCAACACTGCAGTCCAACAGTTATTTCAAATAGATACTTCCAGCACGACAATATGCCATGTCACAAATCACCGTCATCTGAAGCTGGTTCCAACAAACATGATATTCACTTCAGACTCCTACACAGTCCACAGACCTCAATACAGCACCTTTGGGATAAGGTGGAACAGGAGCTATGTAGTACGACGGCGTCGCCAAAAAATCCTTTGTGTACCTGACATTCCATGTCTACTGGTTTTAGTCTAATAGGTCTATTTGTTGGTGGATATGCAGTGCAGTTGTTGTTGGTCACATTATTCTGTGTCTATACTGGTTTCACTGCAAATGGCTGCCCAATGTTTAGGCTTGTTTGATTAATTTATGATGAAATGTATTGATTCTTTTGCATGATAGCTAGATGTTATGTTTTGTGCAAAAAGTAAATGACTGAAGCTATGATTTTTCAGGAGACAGGTCCAATAACAAGTTTGCCACAGTGTAATAATAACAACAAGTAGAAACTGTTACAAGTATCTTTTTAACAGCTAACTAGTTTGATTAGAGGTCCTGTGCAGGCAAGTTTTTTAGGGCAATATGTAAGTAACATGCTAGCTTTCCTGGTAATGTAGTCAAGTGGTAAAACAGTGCAATCATGACAAATACTTTGCTCTAGACTAGAACTACTGTAGAGACATGTTCAACTAGCTAGGTCCCTCTGTTTCGTGACATACACAAAAGGGAGGGGCCTTACTGAATTTGTCCAATAGAGATTGTTTGACGAAACAGCCCCACCCAGTTTCCTTCCGTTTCGCGAAACGTTTCTCAACAAAACGTTTTGTTTGCGGGATTAAAACAAACCTGGTTGGACATTCCCACAATAGTTTTCTAAAGGTAGTTAGTAACGTTCACTTAAGCACAACATTAGCATGTAAACTAACAGTCATATAACGTTTGTTAGATACAGTTCTCTAGCTATTTTCACGGCTAAAGAACTGATACGTTCCTACTGCCTGTTGGCCCCACAATAACAACTGTATATCAGTCCCACAATAACAACCACAACAAGCTAACTTACAGTAGCTTGTTAGCTTAGCTACAAGCCAGTTCGCTTTCTGCAGACAACGGTTTTATTCGACATTCATGACTGCACCATGACTCTCTATTTTGCCTGCTAAATAACAATATAACGTGTCAATATTATATATATATATATATATATATAGTACATTATTCGTTATTATACAACCGAACCAAGCTACTTACCCACTCACAGCTTTATGCAAGTCCTCACCTCTGTCTTGTCGCAACATTGAGTGGGAGCAATGATTCAAAGAGCATGCGCAAAGCCATGACTGACTGGTCAAAGGTAAAACGTTCTCTAACGCAGATACTAATTAAATGTATAGAGCCAATCTGATTCCACACAAGTTCCTTCAACATAGCGCATTTCCATCTGAACGTTCAACAATGTCGCATCTTATGCACTCTACTTTGCGCACAATATGTAAATACAAATGTAAAACAGAATGGATATTCTATACAGATGTTATTATGACTATCGCAACAATATTAATGGCACACCTCGTCCAAGTTCTACCTGACCTCTTTTGATTAAAATGAAAGTTTACATTTGGACTTGACAACATTGATAGACAATTATTATCCATTCAAGATAGGCTAAACAAATAAAAAAAATATATAGCGAATAGGCCTATGACTTCATCTCCATATCTGCTGGTTTCATGGATATGCTGAATTAATAATGGAGGAGAATTCAATTGTGCCACGCTGCGACATTACGCACGACCAGAAACACCAATGAAATGTATAGCCTAACGAGTTTTCCACATATTTTAAGCTAAAAAATAGAGCTCTAGTTTCGCAGGCTACAGTAGCTCTTATTGCTCTGACATCAGTACTGCACCAACTGGACAGTTCCATAGATAGGCCTATTTGGGGAAAGGAGCGAGCCTTCTCTTCACAATAACAGAGCTCTTGGATCCCATTTTACATTTTATAACATACTTCTACGATTCCAAATTTATCGCCCGAGAACATTAAATAACAAATGCTATGTGGTGTGAATAATGGAAAACTCCGTGCGTAATTGGGTCGGTCCGTCTAAACCTATATAAGCTCAGGCAAAGCTTTCCAGAGCCTCTCAGTCTCCGTGACCGCAAATATGAATTACGGATCTGACCATCATACTGCGTCGTCTTACCGAAAGATCTTCGGAGAAGCTCCTCGCTTCTCACCCTCAACCACTCGCATGAGCAGTCTATCCACTTCATCTCGCAGCTCCATGTCTTCCAGCAGTTACAGATCCGCGTTGCCTCTTACCCGCAGCAACGCATCATCGCTGGGCTATAAAAGGACCGGTCGGTCGACTTCTTTCTCGCCGGTGCCAGGCGATAGCCTCGACTTGACGCAATCATCCGTCCTCAATAATGAGTTGAAAGTCACGCGAACTAATGAAAAAGAACAGCTTCAGGGCCTCAATGACCGCTTCGCTATGTTCATCGATAAAGTGCGTACTCTGGAGCAGCAAAACAAAGTATTGGAAACCGAGCTGGTGACCCTGCGCCGGAGGCAGCACGAGCCATCCCGCGTCGCTGAGCTGTACTTGCAAGAGTTGCGTGAGCTTCGCGCGCAAGTAGATGATATCAGCAGCGAAAAAGCGCATATTCTAATTAATAGGGATAACTTGGAAGAAGAACTCCATAAACTTCGCGGCAAGTACCAAGAAGAGATAAGGGCGCGCGAGGAGGCTGAGCAGACCATGCGGGCATTCAAAAAAGATGTGGACGACGCCACATTGGCTCGGTTAGATCTCGAGCGCAAAGTGGAGGGCCTTCTTGATGAGATATCCTTCCTAAAGAATGTCCACGACGAGGAGGTGGCCGAACTGAGCGGAATGGTCCAGGCAGCTAATGTGTCCGTCGAAGTAGAACTAGCCAAACCCGACCTCACCTCGGCTCTGAAAGAGATCCGCCATCAATACGAGACTCTGGCTTTCAAGAACATGCACTCCGCGGAAGAGTGGTATAAATCTAAGTTCGCCAATCTCAACGAGCAGGCCACCAGGAGCAATGAGGCAATACGTGCGAGCAGGGAGGAAATCAACGAATTTAGGAGACAGTTGCAGTCCAAGACGATTGAGTTAGAGACCCTGCGTGGCACTAACGATTCTTTGGAACGGCAGATCCGAGAGATAGAAGAGGGACACAATCTTGAAATTGCAACTTTCCAGGTAAAATAAGTTTGTTGCACTTGACATTTCTCTCATATTTGCACCGTTCTATATATTTCACCATTGCACAGTTGCAATATATGGTGGGGAAAATAGGGGGAAAATTAACATTTTAACCTATGATTTATATTGTCTTGGATACCCGTCGTTGCATCTTAAATGTCATATTTGAGACCTTTTCTCCGGGACAAAACATTGACATCCAGATCATGACCCTCCCTGTCCATGGTTCTGACATTCTCAAAATCTGTCACCGCACAAAGGGAATGGAGCGCCCGTGTGCTCTCCAAACAAGATTATTTTTATCAGTTGTAACAGACAGCATAAAGATCAATGCTACACATGTCAAGCTGAGAAACTATTAGCAGTGTGGCACAAGGCCATGCTGTGCTGCAGTTATGTTTATATCATGCTGCTTGACGTGACAGGAAAGGTAACGTGAAGTTAGCGTTCACAGTAGTCTACTTATAGCTCGTACTTGGTACAAAAGACTGACCAAATGCAGTGTATTAACCCCATGTATGATACTAACCCTAAGTCGGATTAGTGGTCATCCGTTTTTGGCCTGTTCACAGACGGCCACGGTAAGCCCCGGTTTAAATCCTGTTCCATGCCACACACAGGCAAACACTGTCAATTATAGTGGACATAATTCATCTATAGTTACTGTACCAATACATTTACATACAGCGCTTTGAGAAAGTGAAAAGTGGTCTTTTTTTACAAGGATATTGGGTGTTTATGACAGACATTGCATACTGGAACTGTGTGCTATGGACAGACATGTCAAGTGGAGATGCTCAGCCACAAAGCAATACATTACATCTGAAAACAGGAAACCCATACCAACCGTAAAGCAGCCCAGTCGCTCATATGGTATATGTGTACTACACAGAAATAAATGAAGACTTTCGTGCCATACACACACTAAAATTACCTTTGTCTAAGTGCAAATTCCGTCCATTACCATACCGAGCCTTGGTTGCTTTTAGTATGGCCACCAGCCACTTGGGCATAATTAGGTGCAATGAGCTTTAAATAAAGTTTTTCTAGGGAATGGCTAAGGAAACTGAATGGGCATCAACGCCAACAGACTAGTCCCCAAGGCTTGTGAATTAATTAAAATTACAAGAAATTAACAGTATTTTCCTTAAGCTTAGGGGTGTGAAGACTTACAATAGTTACTACATACTTCATGATACCCAGAAGCTGTAGTTGCATGCATCTACCTAGCTGGTTATTTTTCCCTTGGTACATAAAATACTATTGAGAAGTTTAAACTTGTTTTTACCATTCAACTAAACAGGAAACCATTGGCCACCTGGACAATGAGCTACGGAGTATCAAGAGTGAGATGGCTCAGCATCTCAGGGAATACCAGGAACTTCTCAATGTCAAGATGGCTCTTGACATTGAAATAGCTGCCTACAGGTAATATTTACAAATGTGACCTGTTCATGTTAACAAAAAGGCCTACAGTAACTCACATTATTGGAATATGTTGTAGCCCTATTGTTATAATAGAATGCAAAAATACTGTATGCTAGGAATAAGCAACCATCAATATTCATTGGAAATGCATTGACAGAATGTTCTGGCTTGTGTTTGGTCCTCAGAAAACTGTTGGAAGGAGAGGAAACTCACTTTAGCACAGGAATATCATTCAACACCTCAAACCATGGCGCCAGTCACTTTGGATACCAGCCACGTACCTCAGGCTCTGCACGGAGCACCAAGGAGAAGGAGGTGCCTCAGAAAGATGGCTTCAAGGAGATCACTGAGGAAAAAGTGGAGAAGAGCGATGAAGCAGATGTCAACTCTAACAACTAGAGACACTCCCAAATATATTTATACAGTAAATTGGGAAGGCTACTTAGGCACAGGGCAAAAGTACTGTATATCGTAACTAAACTGCAACAAACTGTAGACTGTCCACTTAAGACATTGGGATTCAAGATGTCTCCTTTGTATGTTAGTGTTATATGGAAGGTAGTTCAACAGTGATACTTTAAGTAATTATTTGGAACAATATAGTCAATTACAATAATTTAAACAAAGATATTTTAAATATATATATATTTTGTAGCCTTGTTGCCAGATCTGCTTGTTTCAGCCAACTCTGTTGTTCGTTGTCATGCCATGCATGTATATTATGTGGCTAGCATTCTTTAGTCAAGACTGTTGATGAAGCCAATAAAAATGTACTGTAACTCCTTTACCCCTATTTATTGAACACATCAATAAATTATGTGCGACCCTCCAAGGATAGGCCTCCCCAGACCATCACTGACCCACCGCCAAACTGGTCATTCTGGATGATATTGCAGGCAGCATAATGTTCACCACAGCATCTCCAGACTCTCACGTCTGTCAAATGTGCTCAGTGTGAACCTGCTCTCATCTGTGAAGAGAACGGAGTGCCAATGGCGGAACTGCCAATTCTGGTGTTCTCTGGCGAATCCAAATTGAGCTGCACGGTGCTGGGCTGTGAGCACAGGTCCCACTAGAGGACGTCGGGCTCACATGCCACCCTCATGGAGTCTGTTTTTGGTCAGAAACATGCACAGCAGTAGCCCACTGGAGGTCATTTTGTAGGGCTCTGGCAGTGCTGCTCCTGTTCCTCCTCGCACAAAGGAGCAGATACAGGTCCTGCTGCTGGGTTGATGCCCTTCTACGACCCTGTCCAGTTCTCCTCGTGTAATGACCCGTCTCCTGGTATCTCTTCCATGCTCTTGAGACACGGCAAACCTTGCGACGACACATATGGATGTGCCATTCTGGAGGAGCTGGACTACCTGTGCAACCTGAATAGGCTGAAGGTACCGCCTCATGCTACCAGTAGTGTAGGGAGGGGGTAAACGGGAGAGGGGTTGGAATGGTTTACCACTAGAAGGTTACCAGGGAACGGCTAGGGAAACGAGTGCAAGGGAACGTAACCTTAGTGATAAATATACATATACAAATAATCTGACTCCATATTGTTTGTAAACATGCGCAGATCTCAATGACCATGATATGTTGGAAGTTCTTAGAAAAGGTAGCTTTTGTCACAAGCCAAACATTTAAAAGATCATATGTTTCGCGGCCTACGTTATCCTCAATGCTCCTCATCAGTAAAGTCCAGAAGACAAAGGACGGTGTAGCAACACGGGAAATCAGAGATGATCAGTCTGGTCACTTCGATTTACATATGTGTACGTGCCTATATCAGTTACCTTAAGCGCCAATAAGGTGTAGGTCATTTAACACGAACCATACAGTAAAATTGCGTGTGTTCCTGGGTCTATCAGAAAGTTAATTATGCCCAACGACTTAGGGATGATTAGAATGTCATATGCTCCTGGGCCTAACCAAACTGCTTCGAGAATTCCAGGACTCATGGACTCCAAGTCTGGTCGCTTAGACTTATGTGTGTGTAATTACCAGTAGCCCTATGAGCTTGAATATGGAGATGAACGAGGAATGCCGTAGTAATCTATATTCCAAAGTAACACAATTTATTCCAATCAAGTAATAAAGTTACAATACAAAACATAGTTACATCCCAACACGATTCAACATTCTCCCAACTAGCCTAACAGTCTGCTAATTAAACCATAAGCATTTAAGACACTATAGCACGAAGGTATGCTAGGAGCTTCTGTTAAAGATAGACTCCTGAATATGACTACAACACAATGTGTCAGGAGGTCTGTTTAACGATGACAAACTCCTAAATATGACTACAACACGAAGTGTTGGGAGGTCTCTTTAACGAGGAAAAACTCAAATAATTTTTTGGAGGCATGGCTATTTATCCTAAAATCTGATATATCAAAACACTCCCCCAAATAGTCATTAGTATTACTTTACCTTGGCAAACACAATGAACAGGAACTGTCCCACTTAATCAAAGCAAAATTATAGAATGGACGGGGCGTTGCTGCTTGTTGTTGTCTGACATGCATCAAGGACAATCATTTCTAAGTTTGACCCATAACCCGTACAGTACAATAAAGCATATCAGCCTATTCTGCCTTTTATTGGGAACAGGGAAAATCCAAACACAACAGATAAATGTCCACAATATCATGCATTTAGTTACACTCCAGTTTGTGCAGTTTCACACCTCTCCAGGTGAGCTCAGGAAGATGGGGCTGATGGCCCACACCTGGTGTTCCAGATCTCTGGAGAAGCAAATGTTACCCAGGACACTGATTAACATCACCAAGGGTCTGTTGGAAACTTTGTGGGGCTAGATCTTTAGTGAAGCAAATGGTATGCAGGACCCCTGAATAACATCACCAAGGGTGTGTTGGAGACTTGGTGGGGCCAGATGCACCTCTTCATCGAATATCCTTCCACTCTTCCTCAACAGACATTTCTTATTACACTACAGTAGTAACAAGGACACTAGCAAAATGCAGAAGAGAAGAATCAGTCAGGAAGGATAAGGAGAAAGCAATTGTCTGTGGCCACCACCTGCAAAACCATTCCCTTTTTGGGGGTTGTCTTGCTGTTGCCTCTCCAGTGCACCTGTTGTCACTTTCATTTGCACCAAAACAGGTGACATTGATTCACAATCGCTTATGCTTCCTAACTGGACAGATTGATATCCCTGAAGTTTAACTGACTTGGTGTTATACTGTGATGTCATGTTCCTTTAACTTTTTTGAGCAGTGTGCTTTCAATGCTGCTAACCCCATCATTCTTTCTATAGTAGTTACTGCAGTGTAATGAAACGGCCCATATTCCTTCCCCATCCCTCACGGGTAAACACTAGTAACTGTTCTAACTGACTAAGAGGATGACAGTGCATGGTTCAGACTAAACCTTATTCCTGGCTTGACCGGACGAGTTACATTCAAAGACACATAACAGGTTAATCCCCCATAGACAATCCAAACATAAATCCACCATTACCATACCCAGACATTCTTATGCAAGATATAGCATGATAAAACAAAACTGTTAAATACAATATTGCATAGTATTTTATTAGTGTTCATATTGAGAAACTGTCAGTAACAAACAGATGTTGTATCAAATCCCAACTTGTGTTGGTTGTATCAAAACAGACTCTCAAATTCTCTAAGTAAAAGCTCTATGTTTCCAGAATCTGGCCAGGAAAAACATAACAGTTAATCAATATTCATGACAATAACATGAAGTGACAATAAGCATTTAAAGACAGTATGTACATTCAAAACCATTAAATTATGTATGATGTGAAACAATTAAAATGTGTAGAATAAAGATTCAAAATATTAAAGTCATTACTGCAATGTAGCAAAAACATTGGTACTTTGGTAAGAGTAGCTTGACTGGTATTTTGTCTTTGAGGCCTCTCAAATCACTTCAAATTGAACAAAATCCTGCCAACAACAACAAAAAAATACAAATTTACAGAAGGCATCTTGACCCAGGATTCGGCAATTCACTGTAAACTGTCAGAATGATTAGTTTGAGTGCCAGGTATAAGTAGCGCAGAGAGAAGAGTTTGGATTCTAAGGCCTCAGAATGACGGTTCCCTGAAGGTGAGCATCACTATCCGTATCATCCACCCCATTGTTGGCCATTCACGTGTGAGCCGGCAACACCAGTCCAAAGTGCAGAACCAAAAGACCATCCTGGAAATAAAAACCCATCCAAGAAAATAAGCCGACGTAAAAGTAGTGAACGATAACACTCAAATGACATTATCAGGGCTATTTCCCAATCAGGAAATAACTATTAACACGCAGGGCTTTTTAGGGGACCCACCTGTAGAGCGTTGCCTCCTACTGAACTCTGAATCTCTCGCAGCGACTGGTACCGGTCCAAGAGGTGGTCTCCACACACAACATCCACCTGTAACAAAATTTGTTAATAAATTGCAGGCAATTTTCATTTGTAGTTTTTAATACATTTTATTTAATTAAAAGAACTTTGGACAATTTCAGTGCTCGTAATGTGGTTACATTTGCTGTCCAGTAGCTCTGATCGCAGCTGATCTCTGGGTTAGTTATCCTTAGTCTGTCCTCTACAGCTCTTACTCAAGTGCCAAGAAATTAGCCTAAGCCTCTAATCTCTTTCCAAGTGAGTTACCCTTAAATATACTGTGTACAGGTATAGTAACTCCGGTACCTAGCAAGGCAGTTAATTTGCACTTATATTCTTAACAGAAACATGATCCTCTCTCTGTCCTTTGGTGAGATTGTGGTGTCCACCACTCACCCGGAAACCCTAGAAGAGAGTGAACTGGAATTGCAAAAATGTAGCCCACTAATCTATATTTCATGGGTTATGTCTGAAATAGGTTCTTCACACAATGTAATACACAACAAATTGAACTGACATATCTTCTTGAAGCAGAGTGCTGTGATGTTATAAGTTAGACTTGTACATTAGTCATTTTTCCCTTTGAGAAATTGTAAATAACATGATCAGGAATGCTAGTGAAATATATGTTAAACTCCCCACAGACCTGGCAGGTGGGACTCAGTTCCATCTTCCTTCTGATGAAGAGCTCCACATGGCGGACTGTGGCCTCCCCAGATACTCGCACATAGCGCCTCTCCAAAGGCTGGACAAGACACCAGTGTTAGATTATATTGTGGCTGGAGAGCAGGAATATCCCTCTTACTGTCATTTCAACAGTCTCATACAACATACTGACACTTAAGAAAAAGAGCAATACCTTGTAGTTGTCAATGCCTTCTTCTGCACTGAAAAAAAAAAAAAAACTTTAGATATATTTTTAAATACCAATTGCAATTGTGTAAAGTTAGCCATCATTACTATAACTTGAAATTTTCTCCCTATACACGCTAAGGAAGCACAGTAGCACCCCAGTACCATATATTGGTGGAGACAGGAATGAGCAACTTTTTGTCAATTTGTAATCCCCATTTCTCAGTAATGTCACACCTCGTCATGTGCTAGACATGTTGCTTAACACTGATGTTAAAAAAACAAAAACAAACATCTGCAACAAAAGGTTTTTTGGAGCTCCAATACAACTTTATTACCTTAGAGAAAGCATTTGGTGAACTGAAATTTTGAATGCAGGAAAACCAATCATAGATCTTAACTCTTAGAATATCAACCAAGTTTATGAATAGGTTTTGTTTCACCCTCACTACTCCCTGGCAACCTACTTCTTAGAACAAAGGATCCAAATCACATCCTGTGTACGGGTTATTTTACACACATTCACATTTCACCCTTTACTCAACCTCTTTGGAGACCGTCTGTTATTGTTTTTTTGTCCCGGTTGCTTCTTCAAATTTGCGATCGGACAGTGGTGGTAAGAGCCTATTGTTATTGATAGCAAACAAAATTCTGTCTTAGGAGTTTTGTAAGTATTTATGTAGTATACCAACACTAATCTCTTAATTCTAAGCAACAATGTATGAAAGTGGCAGGCATAGACTGCACAATAAGCCAACAGTGGACCGACGAATGCTCATTTTGCACTACATAATTTCAATCTCCTTATGTGAGACTTAGTCTTTATGTTTCTTGGTTATTAACTCTGTTTTAGTCAAATACTTGTTTTTTCAGTGTTAGTTTGAGTTCAGACTGAAACTGCTAGCAAAGACGCCCATTTTAAGCTAGTGACGCAGAAATGTTGTTCCACAATCCATAACAGCATGGTAATTAAGAGTTTCAGCTTCAAGTCAGTGCCTGCAAAAAATACTTGATAGGGGAGAAAATATCGCTTGAAGGTTGAGAGTTTGCCTAAAAACTGGGAGTGGCGCGAACGCCATCACATTAAATTAGTATATACTACAATGTTTAAGACAGAGGTGGTATCTTGAAATCGGTAATACATGATACATCTTTAAAAAGCACCATTAACTTTCAGTCATTATTTTATTAAGTTAGCAGGCTATGATTTCTATAACCACATTTTAGTGAGGTTATACATCTTGTTTACACCCAACTGTTTGAAAATCGAAATTCATAATCGTAACTGCAATATTCAGCCAAAAGAAATAACACAATTGAATGTTTTATCTGAAATGTGCAGCCCTAATGTAAACGTTTGTGTTATTATTTAGAGGTCACATCTGAGACATACATTTTGGCATGACTCCCTTCGAAAATAGAGGTTAAATAAACTGATGAATAAATTCAAGTACATTCTAGAAGATGCTGTTGCCAGGGAGAAACTCACCCTACAAACTCCAGCTGCAGAGACACGTCCAGTTCAGCAGGAATAGTAAAAACAGACTGAGGCAGCATCTCCCTCCTCTGCTTCTGGCTCTTATGAGGGACAACGGGGGCCGTCATCACTGACGGCCCAGAGAAAGTTGAGTTTCAGTAGGATTTGCAGAATGTTCCGCACACAGCCGTCAGATAATAAAGCACTAAGACTTAGACAGTTAGAGGCTCATGTCAGTCTTTAAATACCGAAAAATACCTGTTTTAGGTACATCCAGTCCTCTTTGTTTGTAAAAATCAACCATCCTTGCTCTTTCCACTGCAAAGCAAATTAAGAGTAGCGTAAGGAAAATAAGTTTAACTGTGAAACAAATGTACAAGATGCAATTGAATAAAATGTCAGACATTAAAGGCTTCTGGATACTTACTTTCTTCCAAATGTGGCAGCATCTTGTAAACAATATCTTGCAACTGTCGGTCAGGTCTGTGGAGGTGCAAAAAGACCCAGCAAACAGTAAGCATCTTAACACCTGCATTCATATCTGTACTTGCGTTTGGAAAGTATTCAGACTCTATCACTTTCTCCACATATTGTTGTGTTATAGACTTACTTTATAATTGACAACATTTTTTGACATCAATCTACACACAATGACAAAGCCAAATAAGGTTTTTAGAAATTTGTCACAATTTATTGAAAATAAAATGAAGTATCACATACATATACATATGTATGTATGTATGTATGTATGTATGTATGTATGTATGTATGTATGTATGTATGTATGTATATTCAGTACTACTGCAAAGTACCAATGTTCAGTGCTTTGCAGAAGCTCCTTTGGCAGCGATCACATCTTCAAGTCTTCTTGGATATACCTCTACCAGTTTTTCACAGACTTTTCCCAATGCAACTCCTGCATTGTCTTGTCTGTGTGCTTTGGGTAATTGTCATGCTGAAAGATGAATCTTCACCCAGGGTGAGGTCCTGTGCGCTCTGAATCAGGTCTTCCTCAAGGAGCTCTGTATTTTGCTCCGTTCACCCTTCCCTCAATCCTGACTAGAGCCAGACCAAAAATGTGGTTGGATATATAATATCAGCCAATATTAGCATAGATATTTGTATCATCATTTATCCTACAGAGAAACCGATATTATTTGCATGGAAGGAACAAATGCGACTGCTCATTTACATTGGTTCTTTTGCACTGTTTGATGGGTTGTAAATATTTTGCAAAGGCACTGTAACTCAGTATTAGTACTTAGCTCCTTGTATTCTTCAATAATGTGCTAGTGGGAGAGGTACAGTTATCGACCTGCAATTTCTTTAAATTAATCCAAAAGATAAAGTTTTCACATTATAAATATTTTTGTGTCCCTTTGGACTGAGCAGAAAGTAGAGTTGTGGAACACTATCTGCAGGTCACACCAGGATGCTTTGTTCCAGGTAACTCCCCAAGAGGAAGAGTGTAACCACAGAAAAAGAAACTCCTGAGGGTTGTCTTCTGTAAAGAACACTAATAACAAGTAGAGAAAAATCATTTGAGGATGTCTGAATCTATTTTTATGTTTTAGCAGTCATTATAAACAACACTAACTGGGCTTTGCTCAAATATGCCAGGCAGGCATTATTACCTTATGTTGTACAGTGGCTGTGTCTGATGGACCACAATGCTACAATTAGGACACCTGTTACTGTAGAAGAAGTGCTTCACTATGCAGCTTTTACAAACTGTGGGAAAAACAGAACAGAAAAGAAAGCAATTATAACTGCTGAAATTAGACTAAAGTTAAAGCAGTTATATTTGTGGAACATTTATCTCCATTATTCTTACTTACAAGTGTGTAGACACTCTGTTATGGTGGTAGCATCAATAAGGAATCCACAGCAGAGAGCACAGCGAATATAGGGGTAAAATTGATTAAGAGGGAGTTCAGGCTGTGAAAATAAGAAAACAACATCCAATTTGGAGCCAGGTGATTGGGATATTTTGCCATATGAATTATTAGTCACAGAGGTTTGGTTGTTTTGCCATAATTAACATACACGAATATGGCAAAAACAACCAAACCCCTGGCATTACATACAGTTGAGTACAAACAATTGTAGCTACAACATACATAACAGAAACATTACATTATCACTGGCGTCACCAGCAAAAGACAAAACAGTGTCCAAGTAAGTCTTTAACCTTACCTCATCCTCCGAGTCAACGTTATTAGACGTTGCATCGCGGTCTTCCGAGCAGTCATCTTTGTCCACACCGTTCTGACGGTTCGTATCGGTAATTGTCACTTCTTTCTGATGTCCGACAGTCAAAGAATATGGTCTTTTTAATGCTGCACTGTCTTCCATGATGTAAAGTCAAATTAGTTTGATTTCCGCACCAGGAAATTATAATTTATAGTTTGCTAATCACAAGACACACTCGTCGAGTTAATCGACGTCGTCGAGTGGCAGAACGTACTGTCTACTTTGGCGCAAAAACAAAAATAAGCAGCAGACTAAATATGAATACAATACTTAATGTAACTATAAAGTCCTGCCTTAAGAGTAACGGTTACGGTTACCCCACTAAAAACTAACAAAACAAACCGTTCATAGCTTTTGTTGCCCATGTCCCTCGACTTCCGGTTTGGCGCCTAGTAGGTTGTTTCAACAACATTTGAGAACGCTCGTTTTGCCAGGCCCGGTTCTCAGTGTAGAAGGCAAAGCAACCTAGGTTTTTGAGAGCCATTTCATTTTGCTATCTTTTTCGCCACCCAAACGGGGCACCGGATAATGCAATAGTTACTTGATCTCCAATACTACGATTTAATCAAATTTGGCGCCAATGCAGTGAAACTAGCTAGTGAAATTCAAGCATAGGAGGGTCATAAAAATCTAATTTGGTGACTGAATGAGGGTGATGGTGGAGGACGTTTAAGAATCTACTAAATTAAATGTATTTTATGTTTAATACTATTTTGGTTACTACATGATTCCATGTGTGTAATTTCATAGCTCTGATGTCTTCACTAATATTCTACAGTGAGGAAAATAGTACAAATAAAGAAATACCCTTGAATGAGTAGGTGTGTCCAAACCTTTGACTGGTGTGTGTGTGTGTGTGTGTGTATATATATATATATTGTGTGTCCAATCGTTATGGTCTTTTGCAAACTTCAGCCTGGCTCTTCTTTGTTTCTCATTGATGAAGGCCTTTTTTCTAGCTTTGCATGACTTCAGCCCTGCCCCTACAGGAGGAGCCTGTTTCGAACCGTCCTCGCCGTGCACTTCACCCCAGCTGCTGTGTGCCATTCTTTTTGTAGGTCACTTGATGTCATCCTACGGTTGTTGAGTGACATTCGAATGAGTTGACGGTCTTCTACAGTGTACAGTCGATTTCGCCCTCTGCCAGTCTGTAGCTTTGTTGTCCCCAATGTCTGTTGCTTGACCTTGTTCTTATGAACAGCCGTCTTTGAAATTTTGAGGATGGAAGCAACCTGACGCTCAATGTATCCCTCTGCCAGTAAAGCCAGAATTGAACCCTTCTTTTCCTCACTCAAAGCTTTGATTTTTAACTCTTTTGTCATGCTGAATAGTTATTTTTTTTAATTCAAATTACCTTTGAGGTACTACTTGCACTGTTTTTGCCATCCAGTTGGTCCTATTGCAAGAGGATGGTGATGACCACAGCAGTGGTTTTTATACTTTTCCTTGTTAAATTAGATTTGGTTCAGGTAATCACCTAATTAGTACCTCATTAAGTAAAATTAGGTGTGCCTGTGTTGATATTTAACAGACACTGGAATGGAATGGCTGCCTTACATGTAGAGATACTGATTTACAAAAAATTAGGAGTGGTCTCTTAATTTTTTCCAGAGCTGTATATATATATATATATATATATATATATATATATATATATATATATGTATATATAATGCAAAGAAAACTCACAAGTGAGTACACCCCTCACATTTTTGCAAACATTTGATTATATCTTTTCATGTGACAACACTAAGGAAATGACATTTTGCTAATTTTTATTTGCTAATGTAAAGTAGTGTTAGCCATTTCCCCTCCCTGGTGTCATGTGACTCGTTAGTGTTACAAGGTCTCAGGTGTGAATGGGGAGCAGGTGTGTTAAATTTGGTGTTATCGCTCTAACACTCCCTCATACTGGTCACTGGAAGTTCAACATAGCACCTCATGGCAAAGAACTCTCTGTGGATCTGAAAAAAAGAATTGTTGCTCTACATAAAGATGGCCTAGGCTATAAGAAGATTGCCAAGACCCTGAAACTGAGCTGCAGCACGGTGGCCAAGACCATACAGCGGTTTAACAGGACAGGTTCCACTCAGAACAGGCCTCGCCATGGTCGACCAAAGAAGTTGAATGCACGTGCTCAGTGTCATATCCAGAGGTTGTCTTCGGGAAATAGACGTATGAGTGCTGCCAGCATTGCTGCAGAGGTTGAAGGGGTGGGGGTCAGCCTGTCAGTGCTCAGACCATACGCCGCACACTGCATCAAATTGGTCTGCATGGCTGTCGTCCCAGAAGGAAGCCTCTTCCAAAGATGATGCACAAGAAAGCCTGCAAAACAGTTTGCTGCAGACAAGCAGACTAAGGACATGGATTACTGGAACCATGTCCTGCGGTCTGATGAGACCAAGATAAACGTATTTAGTTCAGATGGTGTCAAGCGTGTGTGGCGGCAACCAGGTAAGGAGTACAAAGACAAGTGTGTTTTGCCTACAGTCAAGCATGGTGGTGGGAGTGTCATGGTCTGGGGCTGCATGAGTGCTGCTGGCACTGGGGAGCTACAGTTCACTGAGGGAACCTTGAATGCCAACATGTACTGTGACATACTGAAGCAGAGCATGATCCCCTCCCTTCGGAGAGTGGGCCACAGGGCAGTATTCCAACATGATAACGACCCCAAACACACCTCCAAGACGACCACTGCCTTGTTAAAGAAGCTGAGGGTAAACAGTGTAGACAGAACGGTGTGGACAAAGATGACTGCTCAGAAGACCGCGATGCAACGTCTAATAATGTTGACTCGGAGGATGAGGTAAGGTTGAAGACTTACTTGGACACTGTTTTGTCTTTTGCTGGTGATGCCAGTGATAATGTAATGTTTCTGTTATGTATGTTGTAGCTACAATTGTTTGTACTCAACTGTATGTAATGCCAGGGGTTTGGTTGTTTTTGCCATATTCGTGTATGTTAATTATGGCAAAACAACCAAACCTCTGACTAATAATTCATATGGCAAAATATCCCAATCACCTGGCTCCAAATTGGATGTTGTTTTCTTATTTTCACAGCCTGAACTCCCTCTTAATCAGTTTTACCCCTATATTCGCTGTGCTCTCTGCTGTGGATTCCTTATTGATGCTACCACCATAACAGAGTGTCTACACAGCAAATTTACACTGTTATACAAGCTGTACACTCACTACTTTACATTGTTACAAAGTGTAATTTCTTCAGTGTTGTCACATGAAAAGATATAATCAAATATTTACAAAAATGTGAGGGGTGTACTCACTTTTGTGAGATACTGTATATATATACAGGTGCTGGTCATATAATTAGAATATCATCAAAAAGTTGATTTATTTTAGTAATTCCATTCAAAAAGTGAAACTTGTATAATGTATACATTCATTCCACACAGAGTGATATATTTCAAGTGTTTATTCCTTTTAATTTTGATGATTATAACTGACAACTAATGAAAACCCCAAATTCAGTATCTCAGAAAATTAGAATATTATGAAAAGGTTCAATATTGAAGACACCTGGTGCCACACTCTAATCAGCTAATTAACTCAAAACACCTGCAAAGGCCTTCAAATGGTCTCTCAGTCTAGTTCTGTAGGCTACACAATCATGGGGAAGACTGCTGACTTGACAGCTGTCCAAAAGACGACCATTGACACCTTGCACAAGGAGGGCAAGACACAAAAGGTCATTGCTAAAGAGGCTGGCTGATCACAGAGCTCTGTGTCCAAGCACATTAATAGAGAGGCGAAGGGAAGGAAAAGATGTGG